>KL274642.1:282-83526 GCA_000699545.1 Podiceps cristatus
CAACTATTCTGGCTGTGCCCTCCCAAGTGTTTGCACCTGCACATCAGCAAAGCTTGGGAAATTGCAAAATGTCCTTGATCATTCAGCAGCAATGAACACCAGCAGCGTGCTGTCACCTTGTTTCACATACTAAATCCAAAACACAGGAGCTGCTGAAGACAAAACTAGCTCCATCCTGGCTGAAACTAGGACAGCATTGACTCAGAAAGTCAAGGGAAATTAACTCTTTGGCTGAGGAGTGCACTCATCTGCACAGAACCCTCCTGGATAAAACTATGTGAACTACTGTGGTCCTAAAGATTTTTTTTACCTGAAGGTACTATATTAAACAAAAATAAATTTCAATTTTTCAGCCATCATCTCATGGGCTCTGCCTTGTCTTTTATTATGCCACTGATAATTTGAGCACTGTAAAGACCCACATTGACACAGGACAGAAACCACTCTTTAGCCAGCCTTCTCAAGGCTTTCATATGTCACAGAATCACAGAATCACAGAATCACAGAATCACAGAAGGGTAGGGGTTGGAAGGGATCCCTGTAGACCATCTAACCAACCCCCCCACCCCCCTGCTAGAGCAGGGTCACCAGAGCAGGCTGCACAGGAACGTATCCAGGCAGGGTTTGAATATCTCCAGAGCAGGAGACCCCACACCTCTCTGGGCAGCCTGTGCCAGGCCAGAGCTCCCCTCACAGCAAAGAAGTTTTTTCTTATGTTTATATGGAACTTCCTGCATTCCAGCTTGTGCCCATTGCCCCTTGTCCTGTCATTGGGCACCATAGAAAAGAGTCTGGCCCCATCCTCTTGACACCTACCCTTGAGATATTTATAAGCATTGATAAGGTCTCCTCTCAGCCTTCCCTTCCTCAGGCTAAACAGTCCCAGGTCTCTCAGCCTTTCCCCACAGGAGATGCTCCAGTCCCCTCATCACCTTAGTAGCCCTCCACTGGACTCTCTCCAGTAGTTCCTCATCTCTCTTGCACAGGGGAGCCCAGCACTGGACACAGCACTCCAGATGAGGCCTCACCAGGGTAGGGCAGAGAGGTAGGAGAACCTCCATCGACCTGCTGCCCACGCTCTTCTCAATGCAATCCAGGATGTCCTTAGTCCATTGACAGGACTGATCTCAAGTGAGCTGGTGGCAACGTCCATGCATTTCCCTCATACTATCATCCACCCTTGCACACCTTGTTCCTATTTCTGGGAGCATGACAGGGAAGAGCCTGCAAACAACCACAAAAGTTAATCATGCCAAGCAGCCACTGCCTCTCCCTGGAGAGCTGCTGGTTCTCCCAAAACAACTGCAGGTAGCCTGCCTGCAGCTGTCACATTTTTACACAGCAAATGAGAGCAATCGGTACCTTCTCCTGCCCCTGTTCCCCTCAGCTATCAGCTGGACATTGCAAAATACAAGAACAAAACATCAGGACATGGCCTTCAATAGTCTCAAAGACTCCCAACTCTGGCACCCAGGCAACAAACAGAAGACTGCTACCTGATGCAAAAAGCAGGGGATGAGTGTTCTTTATAGGCTCTACCACATAATCTAGTGAATGAAATAAACAGTACTCATCAAAATGAAAAAAAAAAAAATTGTTTAAATTTTTCAGTGTAATGCCCCAGACCATGCATGCTGCAATATTGTTTATCAACAAACAGCAAGGGGCTGGGACTCATCTAGGCTTTGATGCACTCAGTGTAGGCATCCATTCTGGAGCTAGCCATCTACCTTCTCTTTAAGGCAATGAAGAGAAAACAGGCAGTTTTAGGAATAAATTCTTGAGACCCAATTGAAATGGATACACCCAACTTGGATGTATCCAGTCAGGTGCTAAAAAATTGTATCTTTACAGCCAGTGGCCATTTGAGAAAAGTCAGTGGACAAGCAACAGCCAGGAGTTGGGTGACAGAAGCCAGGAAAGACTCTCTCCCTCCAGGGCAATATTATTCCCTCACCTACAAATTTGTCCTTTTTATAATTTACAGTTCTCTCAGTTTCAGTTGTGGCATTTCCTTAGGATGCAGGCTGTGCATGTGCATAACAAAGGTACGAGAGTGGAAGACGAAGGCTACTTCACTGTTATTATGTGCACAGGCACTCTTGCTTTAGGACCGCTGCAGCTGACCTCCGTAGGGTCATCAAACAGCCAAAGCTTATTTGCTCTGCATGGACAGCCAAGGTTTTATAGTAATTTCAAAGGCGTTTACCGTCTTCATCCTAACAGAGAAAAAGCGGGCTGGAGAGCTGATCAAATTGTAGCCTGAAAAACTAGGGAGACAGACAAGGCTGTCAAGAGAGGGGTCAAGATCTGCAGAAAATCACATGCTTAGTTTTCTTAAGGAATAGGGAAATCCACCTCTTGGCAGGACTGTCTTTTTCTGTCCCTGGCCTCTCCCACACAAAAAAAAAAAAAAAAAAAAAAAAAAAAAAAAAAAAAAAAAAAAAAAAAAAAAAAAAAAAAAAAAAAAAAAAAAAGTTATTTTTTCCACCTTTTACAGACATTCATTTTAATGGAATACATATTTCATTCCATAAGTGCTCTGAAATTCCTTCCTGAAGCACCCTGCCCCCTGCCACTGTGCAGGCAGGAGTCCTGGCGAAGGCTGGTCTTTGCGATACCTGACTGTGAAGAAATCATGAAGTGCAGGAAGCATCCAGAAAATGAGAGTTGCCTGGCTTGAAAAAGTCTTTTAGCAAAATTCCAGCATCTTTAGACTGAAGATGAGTTCAGCCACACACCTCAGCAGAGCCAGTTAAGTGTGTCTGAAAATGAGGTACTCAAGTGGACATACCTAGATACGGAAAATGACCTACCTTAAGAGGAAAATTAATGTAACCACAAAGCTAATGGGTTTGTCCATAATTCCTGATGACATTTTTGACATGAATCTTAGCTTGGAATAGAAGATATATAAATATGTATTTCATTTGGCATCCTGACCTAGATAAACAGTATACTCTTTCATGGATACAGGATTTACAAATGTCTCCGGAGGAGAGAAACTTGACAATCCTCAACACTGTAATTGGTCTTATTTGCTGGCCTTTTGCATTCATATCACTTCAGTCTCTCATATGCTAAATAATTCAACCATCTTATTTTCTGTTTGGAAAGATTTAGGCTTGCCTCACATTTGGTTGTTTTTGTTTTTGTTTTTTTTTCAGCAGCATGAGCCTGCAGAGTAAAGAAATGGTAACAGCAGGCTCCTGTGTGGTAGATCACTTTTGTGGTAGCGTTTTGTTCTTGCTGTGAGTGTGTGCTGCACTAGTGCCTATTTACATTTGATTGAATAAGTCAAAGTGTGTTTCTTTTATGGGGGAAAATATTGGTTGTCAAATACATGTACTTACTTTTGAGGACATGACTGAGTTAACTGCATTTCTAACCTTTACTAAGGAAGGTTATCTCTGCTATTCAAATACTTTTTTCTTTTCCTCTAATAAATTAGAGGACAGAAAAGCAAGTATGTCTTCTTATGCAGGAGCATGATGCAACACAATGAGAATTTAACCCCTAAACATGAACTCATTGCCTATTTCCCCTGGAGAAGCTGTACTTGCAGTATGTTTTACGTCTGGTGTACATTAGCCCCTGTCAAACAAGATATTCCTCATAAACACATGGAAGGGTTGCTTTAGTCCCCCCTTAAGTATATTGACTTGAAAGTACTTGGCAGAGGAACACTGGTGACAACCCATCAGCGCTAACTACATTTTCAAGATTTCTCTGATCAGCCTTTCAAATCCATATGAGCTACTCCAGAGTAGCAGAAAATGCAACTGGAAGAGATCCTGAGATATCCCTCAGCTTGTGCCAACTGGGAGTTCCTCTGGCTGTGGCCCCTGCAGGGAAGGAGCTGCTGTCGAGAATTACACCCACTGGGCAGGCTTTCCCTGAAGGCATCCTTCCTAATCGCCAAGGAGAGCAGTGGAGCCACCACACTGGACACGATGGTGGCAGCCATGGGGCCTGTTCCCCCTTCCTGCTGCTCTTGTCCATCCCAGTCACCAGCGGCCATGTGCCATCACTACCTGCCTGCTGCCCCTGTGTCTCAAGGGCCTTCTGATCTCTCTACACCCCAAGGGAATTTCATGCTCCAAACCAGTATCAGTGGCTGTGTATGCTGGAGTTGAGACCAAACAAGCAAAGATCACGTGTGGCCTAATAAATACTTAATAGTCCAAGATAATGAAAATTCCTAATGCTGCCCCTACATTTCTAGACAGACTTGATCACTAGCATAAGTAAGCTAACCTTTACATTTTTCAAAAAGATGGCTGTTTTAAACATGCAGCACACAAAACGTGGCAGAAAGTGTTATTTTTAACATCTTTACAGGTTGGGGCTTTTTTGCTAGCATGTGTATGTTTGAGATATAGAGTGTGATATATGTTATAGTGCTCAAAGAGAATGTGCAGCTTGTGGTATAGCAAAAGCCCTGCTTGGAAACATACTCAAGGTTTTCCGCCTTTGACAGCTTTATGCTCTTGTTATCAGCATGTTCATCTTCTCTTGGGGTTTTAGCATTCTGAATGTTCCTGCTACAGTGTCTTCAAATCAAAATAATGAGGCACAAGCAGGCGCTATCTTACATATGTCATTGTTGGTAATTGACAGGGACTGCTTCCTTGCAGACCCTCATGGCTGTAACCCAGGCAAAGAGCTTAAACTCTATATTGAACCATAACTCTAAATTTAGAACCATTACAGTCCTTTATTAATAATAGCAATACTCAGCACTTGCGTATAGCAGTGCCTTTTATAGGAGAGTCTTGAATGTGCAGTGAAAGCACTAAATAAGCCACAAAACACCCTTGGGTAGTTCAGAACGATTATTATCCCTTCATTTTACAAAGGAGCTTCAAGAGGTCTTTTTTTTTTTTTTTTCCCCCAATAGCAACCATTACTGCTTCATCTAAATGTTTGCAAGGAAAACCGTGTCTGCCTAGCTAAGTTGTTACTAGGTTTTGTGAACCACTCTGCTTTTACTTATAAATTTTAAGGTCATGAGGAATGACTATGACCATCTAGTCTGACCTCATGGATAATATAAGACTGTTCTTTCTGCCCAGAAACTGGAAATTTTTCAGTTCTGTAGAGCAGTATTACATCAGTACCCTTACTACACACATTATACACTCTATAAACTTATGTCATATACACAGTCTGAGTAAATCAGTCCTGTTAGTATCAAATCAGAGATGTTGTGACCTGTCAATCTCTCTTATAAAATCATTTCACAGTTGACCTTCCTCAGCTGAGTACATGTTATTGCCAGCACTCACACTGCAGCACAGTGGTTTATTGAGAGTGGAGTCTATTCATGCACCAACATGGCTAAACACTGCAGAGGTTTATTGCAATTAGAGTAGCATGAAACTTGGTGCCTTATTGCCCAGAGTGAATTACATTCTTACTGTGAGCAGAATATTTAGCATTCAACAATAGAACACGATAGATGTCTGCAAGGAATATTTTGTAATAATTACCCTGTGCCACGTGTTCCCCATTAGCATAGCAATGAATTACTCTCTTTTGAGATAATGTGAAGGCAAAATCTACCACAGAGGTTTTCTATCTCCTTTTATAGTTAAATGATTTCAAACTGTCCTAGTTTTGGCTGGGATGGAGCTAATTTCCTTCCCAGTAGCTACTGTGTTTTGGATTTAGCATGGGATTTGGTATGTGAAGAATGTGAGTAATTAATAGACTGGTGATATTAGTTGTTGCTGAGTGATCAAGGGCGTTTTCCAGCTGCCCAGGTTGTGCCAATGTGCAGGTATGAAAAACTGGGAGGGGAACAGCCAGTACAGTTGACCCAAACCAGCCAAAGAAAGTATTCCATACCATAGACATCATGTCCAGTATATAAGTGGGAGTTGGTTGGTGGGCCGGATGCTGTTCATTCAGGCTTTCATTCATTCATTTGTTCTGGTCTCGTTCACTTGCTCTCTCTGGAACTTGCATTTCCAAGATCACTGCTGGGGAAATTGCCGTTCCGAGATCGCTGCTCAGGACTATGAAGAGGTCGCTCTCGGTTTCTCTCTGTGATTGCAGCTCAGGACTGGCTGTATCAGTCATTGGGTGGTGAGAAATTGTGCATTATTTGTTTTAGTATATTCTATTATCATTATATTTTGTTATCATTATTAATATTTTTTTTCTTTGCTGTCCTGGTGAATTGTCTTTATCTCAACCCACAAGTTTTCTGATTATTTCTGATTCTCCTCCCCACCCCACTGGGGAGGGGGGGGGTGTGGGGTGAGCAGCTGTGTGGGATTTAGTTGCTGGCTGGGGCTAAACCATGACACAAACATACAAGATGTAAGAACAAAACAGAATGGGCAAGACAAAGCCATTATGACAATGCAGGACTACTTGCATAAATTCACCAGAGAACAATAGGATGAGGGAAAAAAAATCAAAGAAAAACAGTAGAGGTGCAGGTACTCTAGAAGGATGTATAACTATACAATAGTAAACTGCAACTGTTCTTTTTACTGGTTTGGTTAATGCTATAGAGGAATAATTATCTCTTCAAGGGAGGTACGCCATGTGTAAATCACCAAGCATTGTATTTCTACTATTCAAAAGTGTTTTCTATTACACATATACACAGGATTTTTCCTATTCAAAGACCTTTCCCTAGGAGCCTTTTTGTCCATTGTTGAATCAATGACTGTTGACGTATCAGTGGAAAGATCCACTGTGGACACCAGGCTGGGCTTCTAAATGTATCTATTTAATTTTCATCAGAACCTGGTGGATTTTTAAAGTAGCAGTGTAAGCATGGTATTTGAGGTTTTGGGAGAAAGTACCATCAAACTGCTTGCAAATAAAACCCAGGAAATGAAAAGATACGAAGAAATGTTGGGGGAAAAATGCTTCCTACTCAGAGCACCTTGCCAACAAATAGACACGTTTGAGGAAGGTTATTGCACTCAGTGGTAGAGATATAACTGGAATATGACTTGGCAAGATTTTTTTATTATTATTTTTTAGTAGAAACGGAGTAGTAGTTGTTGTTTATGTGTCCTATCAGGGTCTCACATACAGAGACCCAAAAAAAAAAAAAAAAAAAAGGAAGAAAAAAGTGTGTCTTAACTACTAATCTGCCATCCAATAAACCCTGGAACAAGTAAAGGAACACATAAAGGGCATGTGTTAAATCAATACTTTCGATGTCCAGCAGAAGGGAAAGATGTTAAAAATTTTGTTATTGAACCAGCTGTAATTACGATAACAAAGGAAGGGAGAGGACATGAGAAAAAAAAAAAGGCATCAAATTAAAGACTTACTTTCACAGAAACATAGTTGTTCCCACAGTAAAATCATCCTGCTATTACTGAATTCTTCCAGCTCAGTATGTGAAAAGGTTCGTTTTGCTGGGATAGTCTAGCACCCTTTCTCAGTCAGTGGTGCTAATTGCAGGAGAACTCTGTCCCTCAAGAGGATAAAAACAATATTAGAAGACTTCAAGCATTAATGGGATCTCTGAAAGCAGCTAGTGCTTGGCCTGGTTTTAATCACACCATCTACCACATGAGTTAATCATGGGTTAAATGTACGTGCTTGACAACTGTGGCTAGGAGGGCTCAGGCAACAGGACTTGCCAAATGAAAGGCTAAGACTACAAATTATTCCACTCTGTGAAATCAAAGTCTTGACAGTTATTTGTCAGAATTGCTGAGTGCCTTTTCTGACAGGTCTCTTTAGGAGAGACTGTCTCTTGAGAGTAAAGGAGATTGCAGTAACTTTTGAAGAAGGCAGAAGAGTGAGTACACGAATACAAGGGGTTTCTACAGAGACAGAGACGCAGTAAAATTGGCATAAGTGAGAAAAAAAGGGGGAAAAATCAATTGTACAAAGTATCATGGACTTTGATGCTTCGGTCTCTGTGCTTTTCTGTGTAGAAGTATGGGGTTTTTTTCCTTTGATGCGTTTTCAGTTAAAATGTCACTGCTTTTTTTCAGTTAGAAAAAACACTGGTTTTCATGCTCTTTTGGAATGTATCTGCCCAAAAAGCAAATCATCTGTAATACAAGACACATGTCTTATTATCTCTGACACACATGCACGCAATTTATACTCTTATACATAGAAGACCTTGTCATTGATTTGTTACTGAGAGCTCCCATGAGGTCAATGAAAGCCTGGAAAATGTGACCATATGTTTCAGTCTTGCCCTTGCTTGGGTAGTTACTGGCACTTTCCTTATCCAAGATTAAAGCTTCTTTATCACATTTTATAATTCAAAGATACAAGTTATTTTAAAGTAATTGACTGAGATAGTGATCTCTGGAATTAAGACAGGTGTGATTTGCATGCACATCTGCTTTGCTATAAATTGTTGGCAAGGAAATGCAATATCTAAACTTCAGCTGCTTTGATCATCCCCGTGTTATATTTAATACACTTGCAGTGAGAATTATGTGAGTAATAAACTACTTTAACGGAAGGAAGGAAGGAAGGAAGGAAGGAAGGAAGGAAGGAAGGAAGGAAGGAAGGTCCATCTGCTAAATGAAAGACAGAATGACACTACCAAAATTTGTACAAAGGCTCTTACTGATTTTTTTTCTGTCCTGAAAGGTTTGACGTTTTGGATTACAATAATGGTGCAACTGCAACAGTGTTTGCAGACATATAAGGATGTTTCTAAAACATAATTTTTGGTTTTAGTTAGGTGTTGCCGAGATTGACATTAAACCAAGGGAGAAAAAGAAACTCACGTATCTACTATTTCACATATATACATCTTTGACTTAACAAAAATATATTTCATGGCATGAATCCTTTAAGTGTTACTTCTATAAGATTCTCTCAAGGTGAATTAAATTCAACATTCAGAAAAGTTTTAAGTTGGCCCTACTTTTATCAAAACAATTCAAACTGGAATGCACCTTGGCCGTTCTTAGGACTCTTCTGTTGTAAATGAAGCTAAAATTATTGATCAACTTTTTGCACAGTCAAACGTAACATAATGGTTTATAATAATGGGGGAAACTCTCTAAATTTCTATCCAACAGCAAGAAAATTAGCATATTTCTTTTACTCCCCTCCCCAAGAAAACACCATGCTCTTTTGCAGCAAGTTTTCAGACAGTTTGATTTTTATGTATTCAAAATCAAGAGCTTTCCAGTGATTCTATGTTTAATATCATTTGACAAAGGGCTATAACAGGCATCTAGGTGCTAACAGATTTAAATCCTATTTTACTAGGTGCTACAAAAAAAAATCCCAATCTCTGCCATAAGAATCATTAACTTAAAGAGATGACAGGTAATCAAGGAAAACAAGCATGTTACAAACAAAAAAGGGAGGGGGCACAATGAAAGTTTAATAGCAATTATTTCCTATAATTGCTGTTTGAAATCTAAGGTATTTTACTTTGGCAAACCAAAACTAAGAAGGATATGAGTATCAGAGGAAAATAGTAAAAAGGCTGTGGGGAGGTATGAAGAAGATTTTGGAAGAAACTGAAAGCCCCAGAACATAAATTAGAGCTCTGAAGAAATGAGGCGGCCTGAGGGATAAGAAAATCTGAGACCCATTGTTAAAAGCAGCTGTAGCCCATGCTTAAGCGGAAGCTGAGAGGGCAGAAGACAGTCTGCGATCACCACTGTTAGATTAATCGCACATAATCATCTGTGCCCACCCCCTGCTTCTCAAGTCCTTCCACTGGCTTAAAACATAGATTATAAACCTTTCAGAAAACAGATCATCTTTTACATGAAGATTTGGTGATTTTGTAGTTAGAATCAAACAATGACTTCTGATTCAGGTCTCCTGCGACACAAGGACTATTATTAATCGCAGAAGACAGCCCTCTGCAGTCATCATTTACATTGCATGGTTAATGCAGTGATTTTCCTCCTATGGCCTACAGACTCCCAGGAAATTCATATTTCTAGGTGCATAAAAAGTAACTAAAACCATCATTCTGTTATAAATAGACTACACAGGAATCCGTAACTCTCCTGGAAAGTGCTGAAGAATTAATACATTGAAAAACAGATGAAAGCTGCCAGTCTTGTATCATTTTGCAATAATCAGCAAAGGAGAAAAACAGACTGTGGCTTTATGGACGGAGCATGCCTGTGCCTTGTCGGGAAGCTGAGGAGCGGAGAAGGTCCTCGGAGTCGGTCACCTCGTGCCAGGATGCTGCCCGCTGCCACTCTCTCCTTGCGGGTAGCAGAGCTGTGTCCCGCAGGTGACAGCATACAGATTGCATTAAGAACTCTGCCTCGGGTCTTCATAATTTGCATAATGTCTATTTTTTTTTCTTGCACACCTATAATTGGAGACATGATACCATTTCTCTAATTGAACCTACTCTGAAGATGGTTTTCTTGGCAGAGCTGGTGTTTTGACTAGCACTTAGGATGTATTAAGGGCTTAAGAAAGAGGGAAGAGAAGAAATGGTTGTGCAACCTGTTATATTTGGCTGATTTTCTCTTGTTTTAAGAAATGCGGCCCTTGGAAAGCTGTTGAGCAGAGCAGGTCAGGGTGTTACAGGCTCATCCTTCCTGACACACTGTGCATTCATACTGTCTGTGTTCATTTTACAGACTCAGGCAGAGACATTATACTAGGTAAAAATGCTAGCTACATATTTATTGGAAGCATGTTTTTAACTGTTGGCCTGCTTTCACTACAGACTATTCTTGTTTCTACCTGTTTTATAAACCTCTTTTGCCTAGTAACATGTTTCTATGGAGTTTTTTCCCCTATGTGTTTTGGGTAGTTCTTGATGGATTTCTTTTAACAGTGTCTATTTTTAGTCATTCAGAGGAGGCTTTCCCAGAATGTTTTGGTGTGTTTTCATAGAATTCAGGGGCAGGGGGAACAAGAAGTGTTCATTTTAAAAAGGTCTGGTTTTCAAATAGGTAATATCAGATGGGAAAACACAACACAGTTCAGTTGTAAGAGTTTATATATATATATATCACTGAGTAACAGAAGATACAGGGACACTTAAAATATAGATTATTAATAATGACATTATATAAAATAGGTATCTAACCTGAAAGGAAACTTGAGACACTATATAAATCCATTTCTTACCTACACTGTTCCTGGCAGATGCTTGTCTAACCTAATCTTAACAACGCACCACAATGGAGCTCTCACAAACTCTCTAAGCAACCTGTTTCCATGAATAAGTACCCCTTTAATATTAGGAAGGTTATGGGGATTTTTTTTATGTTTTACTGTCTCATCCAAACTTGCTTTGCTGCACTGAAAGTCCATTTCTTTTTGTCCTACCCAGGGAGAACAAAAATCAATATTTGGAGGGATTCTTTTTCTTCTATTCAGAATAAAGAATAAAAATCTTTCCAAAAAAAAGATAAAGATAGGTACCAAGTTTTCCTTCCTTTAGGATTTCACTTACCCTCCACAAACTCCAAAAGATTAATAATGACTCTTTATTGATTCCACCAGTTCTTCCAATATCCTGGCATAGATGTCACGATCCAGACAATTTGTTAAACTACTTTAAGTGTTCTCCACTCTGTCTTTCCACTAGTCTAACCTGAGCTTTCATCCACTTATTGTCAGTCTGAATAGCAGTTGGCCAAGTGATAATCTGAGGAATGAAGCTAAGAAAGCTTTAAATATTTCTGTATTTTAGGTTTCATCTGTCCACAACTCTCCCTCTGCATTGAGTGGAAGGCTTTTCTTCCTGCTGTTGTACTTATATAATGATGTATTTTATATGGCACAGTTTGGGGTTTTATTTTTGTATGCCTTGGTTTTTCTGATTTTTTTTTTCTCTCATTCCTATTTCATTCTTTACAATTCATCCTTAGTAATTTGACCAAATCTCCACATCTGCTCTTTGTAGACTTAGAATTTGCTTTTAGCTAAGCTTCTTCTTATAGCACTTCCTATTCTTCCTCCTCATTGAAATGATTCATATCTGAACATTTAATATAGCTTCTCATGGAACTGCCAACTATTCCTAACTCCTTTTTCCCCATCTCAGACTTGCCTCCTGTGATTAGCAATACCACTGCAGCCATAAATCTGAAACCACATGCAGAAACCTAACACAACCTTTGCACATAGCAGGGAATGAATTTAAGAAGTGAGAAATGACTTACAGAACAAATATGAACTCCTATATATATGAACTGGGGAAAGTCTCCTTTCAAATAGTACATGAATTTGTCAGGTTTTGAAATGTGTAATGATGGGTTAATGTTACTGCATTGAATCCCAGCAGGCAATGGTGAAGAAAACAGACTTTCATAAAAAATATTACTACAATACAGGAAGTTGTGTGGAAAATTAAAACCAATTTTAAAAGACAGCTTTTCTGAATGGCAAGAGTCAGAAACTTAAGACAAGGTTCTGTTGTTAGGACATACTATTCACTAGATGTCAGCTTGCAATGCTTTTACTTTAAATAATGAGTACTAATTATGAATTTACTTAACCAATAACAGACAAAAGTATTTCCTATTTATCTTTGTCATGTAAAAGTTTGGGTGTTCCCATGGGGTCAGAAATGAGGCTCACTAAAGTCAGCGCAAAGCCTCAGAGTTACCTCAACCGTCTCTAGATCCACCTTTAATGTGTATGATAAGATAACATGAAGTGAAAAAAGAGAAACGTAATCAAAGCATGATTGAATAGCTCTGCAGTCATACAGACCAGTTAACCAAGTAGAGGTACATGGCATTGCTGCTCAGATATAGAGAAATAAATAAAATCTGTCCCGTAAGTCAAGTCTGAGAATAGAATAAATAGGTGGTGATGCAGAAAGATCTATGGAGCTGTTTATCCTGTTGGTGTTGAGCCAAGTTATGACTATTGGAGAACATATCATTCAAGTGACTTTTATACTGCTGTATAATCGACGGATTAAATAGGCTTATAAAACATTAAAGAATGAAAAAAATACTACAGATTAACAAAAAAGGTTTGACAAAGCTTCAGGGAAGGGGAAAAAGATCTGAAAAGATATGGAGAACTCTGCAGGCAAACAGGAAGTTACACTTCTCACGTCATTGACACCCTCGCTAAAAGAGACTTACAGTGTGTACATGCTAGTTGCTTAAAAAATTGAAAATTCAGAAAGGTAAGTTGAAATTTGTCAGGGACATTCATAAAAGAATGGGGATTTGCAGGCTGCACTATAGAATGTGAATATGCATTTTTCCAAAGTGAAATGATAATATCTTTTTCTACTTGAACTATGAAAAGGTGATATTTAGAGCATATCTACCTCATCTTCTGGGGACCATCACAGTTCCAGCCAGCAATGGATTTAGGATTTTGTAGCGTTACATCTATTTTCAGATAAAGCCAGTTAGTCAACTACCAATCCCAGATGAACAGAGACTTCAGTGCCTTTAAATAACTTAGTGCAAACCAAAAAGTAAACACTAACAGCAAGACCACACTACCCTGAGAGAACAGAAAATACAGAGCTCCATCCAACAGCAGCTCAGCATTCCCTCATTAAAGTAACTGTCAAAATTCATTATTCTTCTCTTAAAAGACAGCATATTGTGAAGTGCTAAACCAAACTAGATAACAGAGCCACATACAGATTTCTCTTCTGCAAAAAGTTGCATATGCCACTATCTCTTACCTAAGGGAGCACTAGATTATTCTAAGCTTAAGGAAAACATAATGGCTAGGAAAAGCTGGTGAGTAACAAGTAGATATTTCTTGGCATTATTGTGAATCACAAATTCTGTCCTTAGGTACTCAGAAATACCTGAATCGGCATTAAAGATACTGAGAGGGGACTGGGATTTTACACAAGTTCAGCACGGGAGAAATTTCTCTACTTAAGACATAAAGGTAACTGCAAGGGAAAACACCTAAAGAATAACAGCAGCTTAAAGGTTTCACCTTTTTCCTAATTCACATGGGTTTTTAGCTGCTTGAAGAAAAAGCCATTTCTGTGGAACCAGATGATTGCAGTGTGAGGCTTGAGCCCAGCAGCTCCAAGGATTTCCTACCCTGTGGCAGGATGAAGGCCAAGCTCCTTTTCTTAGCAGAGAGTCTGAACGTGCATCTAACAATCAGGAGCTTAGAAACATATATAAAACATCTCCATCTCAACCCAGGCATTGCTTTGAGCTTCTGAAACAGATGATCTTTAGGGTATTTGCTGCACTTGGAAGAGTCACAGAGGGAATCATTTGGCCTAAAATGTTCAATTAGTACTCATACAGGAAAAATTAAAGGACTCAAATTGTCTTTCCCTTTTCAAGAGTATTCTCTATTATCCTGTCTGTCCATAAAAAAGTCATGGTCTAATTTTCATTCTTCTTTTACATATGTTCCTTCCAAAACAAACAAATTTGAATTTAGCTGTACAAAATGCTTATATTCAGCCCTTGGTCTGTAAGTGTCAGTAGCAATATGGCCAAACGCATGACCCCGCATCTTGGTCATATGTTATTGTAAATATTTACAATATTTTAAGCAAAAGTACAAAGACTTATGCTACAGGATTTGGGAAGATGAGATGTTCTGATAGTAAAATGGTACTTACACAACCAGATGTTTATGATCAAATTAGAGAAATGTTCTGTATCCTGTGGGTATGACTCAAGAGGAGCTTGAGATACTCCCAGAGTGCAAAAAGCTGCAGGTTACCTCTTCCCAGATGACATTTGGCAACAGACCACATGCACTTCCAGTCATTTGCATTGCAAAGTGAACAACAGGCATATAAATCACCTAAAATCTCAGACATTCACCTGATAATGCTACAAAGAGTAGATGATTAACAGCACTTATCTATGACTAAGCGAGAAGTGACATGAGGTTTACTCCATGTTTTATAGTGGATATTTCATTTTTGTTTTCATGTCTGCTTTGCTTTTGCATTATACTTTGTTAATTGCTTCAGGAAATGGTTAGAGTTTACAGACTGCCTGGAAATTGGGATGTTTTAAGAGAATGTACTGAAGCACATTGATCTGAATGATATTGAATGTATTCTTTCCCGACGGTGCATAGCAAGTGACCTTACCTGATTGCACAAGTCTACTACTTTTCCATTAATAGTTTACAACTCATGGTTCCAGTTATCATCCATATTAAATATATTACAAATCTTTAACTTGAGAAGCAGCAAGCCAATATGCAGGAGTCAGTAATGTTTTGAAACTCCTCTGCTGTTTGAAATTGTGGCTAGCTCCTGGGGATGGGTTTCTCTCAGAGAGTTCTTGAGAAACAGTTAAGAGAACTTCAGTATGTCCTGCCAGAAAAAAAGCTATTGAGTACACAGCCAAAACTGCCCCATGCCCCCTGGCAGGAGGAGTGGGTGCTCAATTAAAAATAATCAGTTTTCTGATATCAGCTCCTTTTGTAAGTTTCATAAGTAAATTTCTCTATCAAGAACACAGGAGTTTTGCTCATCTCGTGGATGCTTTGAGAGTTCACAGGTAAGCCTGAAAAAGTTTACAAATTCTGATTTTTTGATTCCAATACCTGCCATCGGGTAAGACTATGTACAGGAGCTCAAACAACACGTTTTATATTTTTTAATGGACCCTTAAACATGCCTTAAAGTACACCCTCTTGGCTAACAAAATCCACATTTGTTGGTATTTTGCATGCCCGGTTTCTGATAATGTAGCACAAACTATTTCCTTGCTGAGGGAATTGCAAAACTTCCTAGTAAGTCTGTGCTGTTCAAAAACCCAAAATAACCCAAAACTCCAGAGGCTTACACAGATTTAATTTCCTTTCTCACTAACCTCGCCAAATAATTCCTTTTCTGTAGTGATCCTTACACACCACCAAACTTTGTGTGAAGACCAAAGGTCTACTTTATGGCGAGAGTGTTGCTTTACTGTGTGATTCCCTGTAGGAGTGAAACCAGAGCAATGGAGGCTCTGCTTTGCCCATTGAAGTAATGGCATTACATTGACATGGATAATATTAAACCTCACCAATAAAAGAAATGGATACTTGGTGTATACAAGGAAACGCTCACTGTCTTTGCCTTCACACCTCTTACCCAGAACCTATGGACCTGTGACCATGAGGGCTGGACTCAAGGAGAAACGTGCTGCCCCCTGTGTTTTCTCTTACTGATGGATGCTATTCACAACACACTTAGAAAACCTTTTAAAACTGACCCTAACTTCTACAATGAAACACTATTGCCTGCTGCAGAGGAAATGGTTATACATTAAGTAGTGTCCTCCACATGCCTGAAAGTTTTATTCATCTCCAAAGTGGGGTCTCAGTGGTATGTCTCTGACAAAACCTTGTTTCAAAAGCAACTCAACTTTGCAAACCAGTTCTGCACAAACAGCATCAAGGGGTTTGTCAGGTCCTCGTGACTTCACGCAAGAGTTGTTCATTACAAAAAAAGAGAGGTGGGTATTTCTGACTCCAGCTGACCCAGAGCTCCTTCTGTGTCGCTCCTGACTCAACGCAACCTCCATCACTGAAGTTTCCATAGGCAACACCCTTTCTCTGTGCCCTCAGTGCCCTCCCTCAGATGCAAGCAGGGGCTCAACTTGGCACCACAAACTTATTTAATGGTTCTCTTGTGTTGGGAAAGTTAGATGAAAATCTATCTCATTCCTTTCCAGGAGCATTTGCAGGGCTAAGAGCAAGAGGAAAAATAATCAGGAAAATAAAAATTAGGAAATTCATCACCAATGGGTAAAACCAAATCCAAATCTGTATGCACACAGGAAATGAAATTGCTCCATAAGAATGTACCACTTTTATATATTAACGATACAGAGATAAAATGCCTTTTAAGACATGAATTCTGAACATTGCAAGTAAGCAACGAGAGAATGAACTTCCAGTTATTTACCTTGGGCACTAAGAGAAAAACTCCAAAAATAAACATACTGCTTCTACTATACCTAACAGACCTACCCATATACAAGGGGTAGAAAAAGTCTGTGATAAAGGGAGTCCCCTTCACGGTCATGTCACCATAATAGGGAAGTTTTGTATTTTTGTTTTGCATTATCCTGAGGCTATTCTACCTCCAGCCACAGCAGAAAAGGGCATGTTGCTACTTACAAAGAGTAACCTAATATAGTTTTATTACCAGGCTCTGGTAAACTGGAAACAGATAAGCAATAACTCAAGAAAAAGAGCTCTTTCTTACCTACTTAATGTAGACAACTGCACATATGAACAAGAGGCCAAGGGGAGTCTCTGGTGGAAAGCAACCAACTCTGAACTTTGATCCAATGCAATGATCACACAAGACTTTCATGGGAACTGCAGCAAGCTGGAAGACTTAGGGAAAAAAAAAAAAAAAAAAAAAAAAGAGGACATTACATGGGAGAAAAGCATACAGGAAAAAAATATCTGCCTGTTTGATAGAAATGCGCTAATGCAGAAAAAAAGAGTTCACATCCTCAGAGTATAAAGACGGGACATCATAAAAACTACCAGAGTAAATGTTAAACATGAAAAAGCATATCAGATAAGAAAGTTGTATGTTTAACTAGGTTGGCGGTGACAATACATTTTTGGCCAACCTTCGTCTTATCTCACATACTAACACACAGCTCTATGAGCACACTCCTCTGGGAAAAGTGTGGGTTTGGCATTTGCAACGACTCCAAGGATCAGCTGTAGATCACTTCCCACTGCCAAATAAGTCCCCAGGGGTCCCTATTGCCTGGAGAGCCTCTGCTGCCCTGGCCACTCAGCACAGCACCGCTGGTGAAACTGGGAGGCGAAGGCCATCTCTTCTCTCGAGTTGCTTGTGGAGCTGTGCTAGGGAATGGACTTCCGAAATGGTCCAGACTGAAATAACCCTCCCAGAGGAACTACCTGACAGGCCACAAGATTTACTTCCAGTTGTCTGTTAAAAACATCTTGGTTTTTTGTTGTTTTTTTTTTTCTCCAACTACAGCTGTAATAACTGCTTAGGTGTGCTACAGTTTAAAAATCAACTTTGTGGATTGTATGCTTTTTATGTGGCTTTGCACATTTTTTCTGGACCTCTTGGGAATTTCACTATGGCCATATTGAACTGAGTCCATACCAGGCAGCACTATACAGAAGTGTCTGAAGGAAGCAGACATGAAGAACAAGCTGGAGAAGTGTATAAAGTGCTAATCACCCCAATACTGAAAAAAAATAACTTTATGTGCTAATTAGAAACATTCCTGGAAGCATGTTTGCTCTGTAATGCTAAAAGCTTAATTCACTTGATGACTTTGAATAAGAACAAGCAGAACTATTCTCATTTTTAAATAAAAAAACTACAACTGCATAGCATTATCTTCCAGTTAGTAACACTTGCTGAATAATTGTATTTTATTGTGTCTCATTCTTTTAATATCCTTTCTCTGGAGAACGAGGAGCATGCATGATTGTAGGCAAGCAACCACATCTGTGCCAGTGTACTTGATGAAGAAGCATAATTTATGATCACCATTTATTATTTACCAGATTAGTTACTGGACAGTAAGAGCAGAGCTTCTCATTTTCCTTCCTCAATGACAGAGGATGAAGTGGCAAGTGTTAGAGCCACATCGCTGAGCAAGCCCCCCCCATCTGCATTGCATGAGAGAAACTCCAGTGCTGCCCTGCAGAGTCTGCAGTCCAACACCAGAACTCTTCTAAAACATTTTTTGCATTTTACCTGTTATCACACATTTTTTTGAGCAGTAGGGAGCAGGGAAAGGGACAAAGAAGGTGTTTCTGCCTGACATGAGATAGAGACAACCCGAGGGGTGCTCAGTCAGAAGAGGACACCTCCAGCATCGATGGAAATCATTTACAGCTCTCATTTGCTTCCTCCCTTCCCTCATAAGTGAGGTAACAGGCACATCATTGCTGGGACACTCCCCGCCTTCTTGAAAACTGCTGGCATTTCATAGCTAAAGGCAGGAATTACATGATGAAATGGGTCCTTAAATAAAGCAGCTGCTTTTATTGTAGCACATTAACTTCTGTGTTATTCTGGAAAAAATGCTTACACTTGGGCTGAGTGCATGCTCCATTCCTCCGAAGCCAGCCACTGAGCTTAATCCATTTGTCAGGCGTTAAGTGAGTCAGACCCACACTATCAGAGGTCACCGACTGCCTTGTGCATTCATTTTCTGTAAAATTATTTTTTTAAGCATCCAAGGCACTTCTTCACACTAACCCACGCATGGTACCTGGCTCCTTTTCTTGTAACGGCATATTGCATTTATGGCATCTGTAGCTGCTCCCAGGGTAATCTTGGGGGTCACCCCCAGGGAACAATAGTCCTGATGAGGGAGCGGGTTCTTAGGTTTGGGGGCTTTGTGTTTTAGGTTTAAGGCAAACATACTGCAGCTGTATCTGTCAGCTTAGTTGATTTTTTTCAACACACATAGAAACAACTTGTGGGATTCACAGAGCAGTTGGTGCACATGGGGAAATAAGACTGGGGCTTTTATTTTCCAGAAGAGACACAGTAAACATCTTAAGGAAGGACAACAGAGCACAAGAAGGAAAGCATAAAGGGAGGTAAAGGGAAGGGGCGAAGGGAAGACCCTGATAGTCCACCCCCCGTGGTATGCTCAGTAGTAAAATCAAATCCTTCTAGCTTCTGATCAGACAGATGCTTGGAGCTTAGCTTTTTGTTTCTGCTTCGGGAAACTCTGTTAATGCTCAGACAAATATTCTCCCATCCAGCATGAACTTTTAACATTTCAACTGATTGTGTCAAAAGTAATTTTGATGCTGGATGAGAGTTGCTTAACGTTACTATATTGGAAGGTGTGGGTTTTTTTCCACAACTGCAATATGTCTTTCCTACCAAAGGACAAAAAAATGTACCAAAGGTAGAAAGAGAGTAACTCCACAGAAGGGCTGTGCAGTGGGATACTTCAGACTAATGTTCTTATTAAAAGGCTTTTTGTACTGGGATATCCTCCCCCTTCTTTTTAAGGTTTTTTTAGTCCAACTGTAGATAAAATCACCACAACAGGACAGGCATCCATTGCCCCTGCCACCTGCAGGAACAAGTCCCAAATGTGCCACAGTACAAGGGGTGGATTTTTAAAGATAAAGGCACGGTGTTTTCATACACCAGAGCATTGCCCTACAGCCTAGGGTGCTCTCATCAGCTGTTGTTAGGGCCACCTACATGGATACTACAGACACGGGTTGGAAGAGCCGCTGCCAGGTAACTCCCCACAGCACCCTCCTTGCGCCAGGGAGGCCTGGGTGGTGAGGGAACCCTTCTCTTGTGAAAGGGGGGAACGGGAAAGGAGAAAAGGAGCTACAGAAACCAGCACCCTGGATTCTTTTAAGCATCAGTAAGCCAGGAACAGATTTCCTTCCCCTTTACAGCCATTTAGTTTTTCACTCTGACAGACCCGTTTCCTCGCCGCAGCATCAGCCCTCGCGGGTGCCCAGGCAGCAGGCAGGGCAGTGCTGCCCGCGCTGCAAACCCGGCTCAGTATTTTCTGCCAGCTGCTACAACATCTTCTCTCGCACTGACCTCAGAATAAAACATGCTGTTTAAGGCTGTCTAAGCCATCAAAATCATATTACATGGGAAGCTGTCTTGCTGCCTCTCAGCCATGCAGGCAAACCGGTCCTATAGGGTAGAGGACTAACCAGGGGCAGGGCAGGAGGATGGAGAGGGACTGGCGATGGGACGGAAGGCTGACACAGCAGCAGCTCTGTGGAGAGTTTCCTATGGCCTCAGCAGAGGGACGGAGGATGAGGGAGCCCCAGGGAGAGGAAGGACGGCCAGGGCTGCCCCTCTCACACACAGCTCAGAGGCCGCTGTGGCAGCTCTCCAAGGCAGCAAGGTCAAGGGCATATCCCTAATTTCCTAGGTGTCTTCCTCCTCTGTCTACGCATGAAACTACAGTTCTTGACCTTTTTTGCCCCCATTTTTTTTTATGCTGGTGAATTAATAAATTCTTCTCGGGAGGTGGGGGAGGGAGGGGAGGGGAGGAGGGACTGCAGCGTTCCTCTGCACACAGCCTGAGCAGCGCTGGGTTACGCAGGTCTGTTCCTCCTGCACCACTTCTCAGCTGAGCTGGTAGTAATTAAAATCTGTGGGTGATACTTTTTAAACCCTTCTAACAGAGGGGCAGAATTCTTATGCTCATACCCTTTCACAGCAAAGGAAATTATACCTTAACCCTCAAAACAGTTTAAGAAACACCTATTTCTCCTCAAAATAAAAAATTTTAGTGATTAACTGGAACCTGAAGCTTACTTCAACAAGGAGATTTACTAACTGCTACTTTGGACTATTGAAATGTAAATTAAAATCTCTTAGGGCTGCATTCTAGCAATTTAATTTTAGGCTGTGCAGAGCTGTGGAGGAATGCCAGGAACCTACCTCCCTCCCCTTGTCAAAAAGCCAGATTAAAATATGGAAGCTGGTTTACAGTCTTTTGTGCTGCCATTCACCCCACGTTACCTGTGTCAAACAAATGACTGGGGATCAGACAGTCATCAATAAGTCTCAGAAACGTCAATGAAATTTATATGTAGACTTCATACTTTGTACTGTGTACCAAAAACACTTCTGCGCATGAATCCTCTGAGGTGGAGCTGAAGAGAACCGGTGCTTTATACCTGTGAAGCACCAACCATCATGTTATCCTCAATGGAGCAAAATGGGTGAAGCTTCCTGCAGAAAGACCATGTGCAGGGGAAGAAAATGTATTATTTCATCTAAAGCTGCTGAAATTGCCAGATCCGGTGTTTGTGGACTGTGTGGTTGGAATTCAGGTGCTGAGGTAAGTGTTCCTCTCCTAAACACTGTGATATGAGATGAGAGAAGTAACACTAAACTATAACCAAGTTATTTCCCATTGTAAATCAGAAAAAAAAAGACAAAAATCAATCTGTTTTCCTCGTCACAATAGAAGTGAAGCAAGAGAAGCCTGGCAGGAGCAAATGCTCTTCAGAAGCCATTAGAATTAAATACAGAATCATTTCAAAAAACAAACATTCATCCCCTTTTCTGCGTAACCCACTGTGTTGCCAGTACAGGATCATTTCTGTGGAGTCAGAGCAAGCATATGGGGCAATAAAGTGATCCCATCAGTCTATGGCAGCCCTGCACACCAGGCTGCCCAGGCCTCTTCTCCCCAGTTCCCTACCGAGCAAATACTCCCCAAACACAGTGTTACGAGTGAGAGGCTGCTCCCAGTATGCCCAGCTCCAGTATCCCACTAAACTCGGAACATGGGAGACACCATCAGTCGCTGTCAGCACAGTCTGTGGCAACATGAATACCTAAGGCTACAAGTTAACCTACGTGCTGGTCCACCCTAGAGAAAAAACAGGCAGTCAGCACTTAGGTTTCTTACTTGTTCTGGGGGACCCCACCATTGTCTGTGTAACAGAGACACCACAGCTATTTTATCACGCTCCACGCAAGTCAGATTTGGGATTACATCCCAAAAAAGAAAAAGCTGTGCAATAAAATGTTCATTTAACACTTCTGACTGTACTAGAGCAACAACCCTTACTCAGAAGTTAGGACCAGAGACACAGAATTGCTCAGCTGCCTCAGCACTCCTCAAACCCACTCCATCCGTCTGTGACCATGAACCTGCTCTGTTTCCCACCTCTCTTCATTGCAAGTCTCTCCTCATTGTTTTTTGCGTCCCAAAGACCATCATTCAGGAAGAAAGCTCCAAAATCGGCAGCGCAACCTGTTGCTTTACATAGCCCAAAGGAGTACCCGTGCAAGGCAAGATGCATTCCCTCCGTTATTATACGTGGCAGCCCTTCCACGCTGGTGGGTATGTTGTTACCGAGGACAGCAGGGCTGAGCCCGTGCCCTGCAGCGTGCTGGTCAGCTGGCTGCTCCTGGGACAGCTGGGCAGAATTTCGGGGGATTTTGAAAGCAAGATCATTAGAGGTGCATTTCACCATCGCCACCTTCAGCAGCAAAAATAAGTCTGAAATCACAATGAGTTTTTCTGATTATGGGTGTAAATTAAATATGCTGGAAGCACAGAGAGCAACAAATACTCTGATTTATCGCAACAGGCACTGCTCCCCATTTATAAAACCTTGAATTTGTGCTGTACAGTGCTTCGACAAAAAGCCTCAGTAAGTCATTCGCTATCCAATAGTTACATTGAGTTATCACATAAGCAGCCATTACTCAAGGTGACAGTCTCAGCACAACAAGCCCTTGTTGAGAGCACTTGAGTTTATGTCAACATGAAACAGATGAACCTAATGGATATCCACCTGGATGAATCCAGCATCCACACATAACCACAAGCCTGACTGTACATAGTGGAACAAATCGACCGAGCAGTGCATCTCTCCAACATTACGCTCTGCACAATAAGACTGACATTTTTCTGCTTTTCTTTAGATAAGCTTGGGATTGTTGATTTTTTTGAGGGGGTGGGAAGTAAAAATAATTCCTAATTCACAGCCACCCATCACATCTGGCAACATGTTTAGCATTGCGGGGCAGGGGGGACAGTAGCTTTGTGGCTTTGTCTCCATCAGACCTGATCCACCTGGCACACTGGAGCATGAGGACACTCAAAGGCCTGGCTGTGCAGCCCACTTTGGGAAAGAAAGGGGCTTTGCCCAGTTCTGATGCAGGTTAGACCAATCTTAGAGGATATTCTGACCAAAAATCTATAATCATCTTCTTTAGCTAATTCTGTAGGCTTATCTATTTTATGAAAGACCTTGAAAGGCAAGTTTTCTAAAGCTGCTCACTGAGAAAGATCAGGATTTCCTCTGTGGTTCTCTTTTGCTTAGGAGATATTTCTTTACTGCAAACAGACATCACTGTTTCTGAGCTGATCCCAAATTATTTTTGTTAAAACCTATGGCTGAGCGTCTTGGCGCAAAGAGAAGATTCATTCCCTAACTAAGAATAGTAGAGAACAAATGAAATGCACACCAGTTCTTTTTCTACTGCCAAAGCTACTTCATTGTCATTTTCTAATACACTATTCTCTAAATTACATACAGAAATTTCCTCCTTCTTCTAAAAGAAGCAATGAAAGTCAATGTCTGAAAGCAGAGTATTCATCTTCTGACTTTTTTTTACTGCAGTTTTAGGCTTTTACATCCTCACTGTATATTAGGCAGGGTGGGGGGGAATGAATAAGTAGCTACTGAGATTGATTTCTGGAGCTGTTATTTAATCTCTGGGGTTTTTTCAGCACTTAATACAACATAGCCAGTAGGGAACAGTCACATTTTATGTTCATTCATCTGATTAAGTCACTTCCTAGTGACTTTCAGCAGGGGATTAGCCAAATTATCAGGGCCCGAGTCATCAAGCCCGTAACTGCCCTCCGTCAGAGTCAGCACAGCCCTTCATGTGGGAGAAACGTGGCAGGGCCCTGCAGCACGGCACCCCCAGCCTCCGTGGGGCTGGTACCCCAGAGTGGGACCGGCACCCCAGGGCCAGCCCCTGCCAGCTCCCCTGGCCCCACGGCGAGCGCTGCTCCCGCAGAGCCTGGAGCCAGCGCTGGGTTGAGAAAGTCCTCCTTGCCCCAGGCACCGAGGAAATACCGCCCCGGACAAGCCGGAGGGAAATTATGTCTATCTGGAGTCATTTATTTCGAGCTTTGTTCGAAAGGAACGTGAGGTGGATGGGGACAGAATAAATCTGCAGTGAGAAGCAAAGTAGGATAACAAGAAGACAATACTGAACTCTGTTCTTCAGGGAGCACGTTAATATTCTTATCAGTATGTCCCTTTAGTGATAATACACTGGAAACAATTCAAAATCATATTAATATAAATAAGGGGTAGCTGTTACCAGAGCTCAGTTTAAATGACAAAGCTCTCTATTAACGTGAATTCATTAGTATCCTCTTCCCTGGATGTGTGTATCTAATTTGCAACTAAATTATTTAGGAGGTTTACGCTATACGTGACCCTGACCTGATGCTGCAGTACTTTTACCCTCAGACAACCAGGGGTGGGAGGGGTGAGGACCAGGCTCTCTTCTGAACCCCTGCCAAATGCTGCGGTACACCGACTTCAGCACCCAATTAGGCAAAAACCTCCTTTAAAAGGCAATGGTTGTTTGCAGAGAGAGTAAAGAGCGAGAGATCAGAGCTCTGCTGTGCAGCACAGCCACGAGAAATTACACCACATCTCTGTCCAAAGACGGCGAAAGCTGCTTACAGAAACTGCAGCAAAATTAGTCGAGTTGTCCCCCATCCATCACAACGTCTGCAGCTTCCTTCTCAAGGCGGGCAAGATGATGATAAATACAGCACGAGAGTATTGCACTGTGTCTTTTTCCTGAGCTGTAAATAAAGCTGCCTGCAGGATCTGCCTCCCCCGGAGCAAAAACCAGGGAGAAATCCAGGGAAAACAAAGGGAGCTGGTTAATTGAGTGATGCCCACGTCCCTCAGCAGACACGATCCTACAGAATGGAGCATGCAGTCCCAATCTGGCACTGTTTACAAACATGATTGTTTCAATATCACCGTAACAGGTGAGCACACGTATAGGCTGGGGAGGAAATAGCATTTTTATTGACTGACAGATTGCAGTACTACGTTACATTGAACATCCCATTAAAAATGAAGTGATCCCTGCCTAAAATATGGCACAGTGCAAAGGTTAGCGGTACAGTGGTCGTTTTATCAAGGTTAAGGCTACCCTGTAAAGCTTTGCTGGAACAGCTATGTTGGTTATGAATGTTAAATAAATAAACAAATACAAATCTATCTCAAAGCCAGCTTAGCTCTGCCGGGGGAACATCCAGAGTAGGTACAGATAGGCTTTTATCAGCTTAGTTGGGCTGTTTGAGGAAACAGCGTAACAAAAGTAGCATCTATATCTGCATCTTTACCGCAGGGCTCAGCAGACACACAGTGCCAGCGCAGCTGCTGCAGCAGCACTGCTTCCAGAATAAATCGCCCTCGACACAAACTGTATGAACGTGTGTATGTATATAGAGATGACTTGTGTCTGTATGGACATATCCTGACTCTCAAGTCCCAGTTCCAGCCGTGGTCACATCCTTCGACCGCTTCTGGAGCACGAGCAGTCCCCAGCAGCTCCTGACAGTGGTGACAGTCACTCCACTGCCCACTGCCACCCCCCCTCTGTCTGCACTTCTGGCCTGCCTAAAAACAGGTTGATAAAGTACAAAATGGATTAAAAGTTATTATGCACATAAAAATTTGACACTTCAGCACTGAAGATTTTGTGGGGATCTGAATTACTTCTCTGCTAATTACATGTCTAGTTTTCCTCACTCTGACATCTTCAGGGCCGGTATTTGTTTGCCCCTGATTTCTGCACTGAGCTTCCATCTCTACAGCAACCAGTGCTCAAGTACTCATCAAATATCATTCATTACTCATCAAATACCATAGGGAGTAACTCTTCTGTGTTGCTAAAAACAAGAACTGAAGAATGCCCCATGAAAGCGTATGTCCCTTAAAGACCTTCAGGGGACATTATAGACAAACCAAATAATTATGGATGGGATGACTTTTCTGTCTTGCAAAATTGTTTCAAATGTTTTTGTTGACTTTTTTTTCCCCTTGCATCCTGATGAAAAAGGATTTAAAAAAAAATAATAATTAGAGGTCATATATTTCCCAAAACTAACTGCTATACCAATCAGAATATGTATCCCAAATGAGAAAGGCAGGAATTAAATCCCTCCTCTTCTTCTTTCAGACCAGGAACTTCCCTTCAAAAAAACATTCCCTCTGAGAATCATGTCTCATAAACAAGTCAAAAAAAAAAAAAAAAAAAAATCAGCAACCTCTTTAATTTACCTCCAACATAAAAATTCTGCTCTGGACTATCAGACAAGGAGGGAAATGATAGCAACTCACATTTAAGTTAGAAAGATGTATCTCTAAAATAATCTTTCACTGAAAGCAGAGGCAGCCCCAAGTGCAAGCAGAACCAATCATTTCATCACCTGCCCATGCTCATGCCCGTGCGCAGGAGGATGTCCTGCAACCTGCCCGTTCCGGTCCCCCAAACACCAGCACAAGAAGGAAGCTCTTAGGCTTTCTCACACCTCGAGCTCCCCTCCTGTGCCACATGTGCCTTCCCTGGAATCAGGATCTGGCTGTTCCTCCCCAGAACAACACCACTTGGGTCAGCTTCTGGTGAGGAGTCTGGAGAAAAGGGGAATGAGGGGAGACCTTCTCGCTCTCTACAACGCCCTGAAGGGGGGTTGTAGCAAGGTGGGCGTGGGTCTCTTCTCCCAATTAAGAAGTGATAAGACAAGAGGAAATGGCCTCAAGTTACATGAGGGGAGGTTTAGATTGGATATTAGGAAACATTTCTTTACTGAAAGGGTTGTCCGGCACTGGAACAGGCTGCCCAGGGAGGTGGTGGAGTCACCATCCCTGGAGGTATTTAAAAGATGGGTAGATGTGGTGCTTAGGGATGTGGTTTAGTGGTGGTCAGGCATGGTTGGACTCCATGATCTGAAAGGTCCTTTCCAACCAAGAGATTCTATGATTCTATGATAATTATGACACTGCTCATGAACATGGATAGAGAACACCAATGTTTAGATGACTAACAAAAACGTATTTACTACACATGGACTACTTTATTCAGTTATAGCCAGTCCTTTCTCAAGTACTCCTGAGCTTGAGGCTTTCATAGCAAATGGACGAGTGGAGAGAAATTGGAAAGCAACTCACTGCCCGGGAAGCTGCTCTCTCTTAAGTAGAAGGTACCAGCATTCCTTTCAGGAGAGAGGAATGCTTTCTTGGTTTCTTCTTCAACACAGCTGACTGGTGGGAGGAACCAGCAGAAGGAGGACCCTGCCCCAGGTGTTGTGCTGTGCCGTGCAGCTCACACTGGCCATCATTATTGTTGGTTTTCAGAAGCCTGCTCATTCTTGCAGAAATGGCTGCTCCCATTAAAAAAATCCTCCAAAGCCTAGAACAGATGAAAAGCATGAAATTGTGCTTGGAAAAGTGGAGAGAGGATTACCAAACAGTGGCTTTTCAGTTATTAATTTCTTCCAAAGTCTGAAGAAAAGCTAACCTATAACACTTCTGCAATCACTTCAGCCAGCTCATGTTCTTAAAATTCCTGGAAATTATAATTTTCAAAACAGTGTTTAAAGGCCACACTGGATTCCAGACTTTCTGTAAGTCAGAATAATCAGTGTATCACAACAAATAAGGCTAGAAGGAGCCAAAACCCACTGACGTTAAAAGATATCTCCAAAAGCTCCAGGAGGATTTTGTCCAGAGCGTGCCTTGTACTCTAACTGTCTTAAAGGCTGCTGGCAATGACATAGTGTGATTTCTTTTTTTTCATAGTGAGAGTCACATGAATTGATAAATGCTGCCTCATTTGAAAGCTGGTGCTTAGTCCCTGGCTGTAATAACACTCTGCAGATTGATGACTGATTAATTGACAGGCATTTTTGGGATACCTAGTGATGAATATCAACAACGAAGTGAAATGTCAGCAAGCGAGTGAAATATATTGCAAGGCTTACAGGGATTATGAGAAGTTGTATTATCAAACAAGAGAACTAAGTCAAGGGATAAGCAAGTGTAGAATCAGAGTATCCAGCAGGATAGTGATAATTAAGTCCAGGGAGATAATTTTATAAACGTAGATTTAATGGCTTTTCTCAGATTCTCGTCTTTCCTTGTATAACCAGTAGGTTGATTCAGAGATCGTGTTAGTAATCAAGTCAAGTAGAAGAGGCAACGTGAGTAGAAAAGGGGTTGCATGGAGAAGCAGTTAGGTTGGAGAAAAGCAAAATTACAATTTCCCTGCTGCCTTCTAATGACTTAATGACCTCAAATGTGATCCACAGGGGGCTGAAAAAGGAAGCTGTTTTTTCAAATTCAAGCAGGGGTTTCATATCTGTTATGCTAATTTCCAGACACTAATGTGACCGATTTTACATATAACCAACAATTTCATCTGTCATTTTGGGCTCAAGTTGCAATCTTTTTCAGTTAAAAAAAAAAAAAAAAAAAAAAAAATAAGCAAGTAAATAATAATGTCCCTTAGGCTGGAATTGTGACCCTGGTGTCATCCAGAAAACAAGCCATGTAAGTGACCCAGCTGCAATGACATGAAAATAAACACATCTGTTTACAAGCAATTGCCTATTCTTATGTATCTATTACTGGGTGCATCATATGCACCATCTTACGTTTCTAATAAGGCTGGGCAGGAAATAAAAATTCTGCTTAACAAAATGGTTCGCATTTCATCACTGAGTTTTGCCTGTTGTAAGGATGAACTGGAAGAGCTGTACATGGCTCTGGGAAGGGACAGGAGAAAAAAACAGTAGTGAGATAATTACTGTGGATATCCAGCATTAAATCACCATTCCTTGAGATGCCTGATTTCCCAGCAATTCCCCAGCCACAATACTGCACGATTAATATTCCACCTTCCACGTAAAAATGAAATGACTGGATTCCAATTTGCAGCCTCTAGACCCCTAAGGAGGACATGGAATGATTTTAAGTTGTCCAAGAAAGGGGATTAGAAAAGCAAGCTCCTATACTCTACACATGATTAGGTGGGGAGTTTTTTAGTGTCCACAAATTACAAGAAACTTAAATTCTCTAAATGAAGTTTTAAACAGGCTAATGGGAGTGGTAACCACCAAAACCATGAGGCTTGACATGTGGTCTCATAAAACCAGTGCAAGAGCCACTGCCATCAAGAGCTCCCTCCAGCTTTTTGCTGCACACACCAAGCCAGAACCTGAGGAGGCTTTGTAACAGACATCTCCTTGAAATATTTGCCCAAAACTTTTAATTTCAACAGATGAGAATTTACCTATATCAAAAGCTTTCCAACCACCTGTAATAAACATGGGCCTACAGAGTTTTTACAAAGCACTTCAATACTTGGATTTTGTAAGCTTAGAATCAACAATTCAACTGGAAAATTGAAAAAAACCTCAGTGTAGTGATAGTTTACAACAGAACAGAATGATTTTAAATTTTTAGGAGAATAAATGTATTTACTTCTGCTGGTTTTGCCTGGGGTAGAGTTAATTTTCTTCATAGTAGCTAGTATGGGTCTATGGTTTGGATTCTTTCTGCAGTGTTGATAACACAGGGATGTTTTCGTTACTGCTGAGCAGCACTTGCACAGAGTCAAGGCCTTTTCTGCCCCTCACCCCACCCCACCAGCGAGGAGGCTGGGGGTGCACAGGGAGTTGGGAGGGGACACAGCTGGGACAGCTGACCCGACTGACCAGAGGGATGTTCCACACCATATGACGTCGTGCTCAGCTTATCAAGCTGGGGGCAGAAGAAGGAAGTGGGGGACGTTTGGAGTGATGGCGTTTGTCTTCCCAAGTAACTGTTATGCATGATGGAGCCCTGCTTTCCTGGAGATGGCTGAACACCTGCCTGCCCATGGGAAGGAGTGAACAAATTCCATTTTGCTTTGCTTTAGTGCGCAGCATTTGCTGCAGCTAGTGAACTATCTTTATCTCAACCCATGAGTTTTCACACTTTTACTCTTTTGAGCCTCTCTCCCATCCTACCAGGGGGGAGTGAAGAACCGGCTGTGTGGGGCTTAGTTGCTGGCTGGGGTTAAATTGCGGCAACTTTTTTTAAACATTGTGAAGTTTGATTTCAAATTTAAGCAATTGTTTCATTATAACAGCACTTAAATATCTATAATTACATGTTGGTTTCTACTGTTCAGACCATTTGACATGCACATGTAAGGAAAACACTCAGATGTAAATCCCAGGAAGTGATTATTTTTAATAGTGTAGTTATTTTCTCATCGTAATCACTGGGGTACAATTCCTGTTAAACTATTCAGCATTCCTCAAGAAAGTTAAGTGAAAATCAATCTGTCTGATTTACTTTAAGGTAAGAGCTTCTCGGCTCTTCTCTGCTCAAATAAATACAAATGTGTACTAGCTATGGGGAGAATCAATGAAATTATATTAAACTTGCAATTCAGCCAAGTGTCTGCAAATTCAACTAATTATTTATATTTTGAGTCTTGTTGATACTGAAAAGCTCAACAGCCCATCTCTTTAATGTAAGTAATACCTGAGGTTTTTACACCTCTATTTCATTAAAGTTGAAACATTTAGTGGCCTAGTTACGTGGTTTGCATAGTTTTCTGGAATTTGCACAGTATTTACTGGAATTTGTGAAAAAAAGTTTAGTCTCCTGAAATGCATTTTATAAAGTAATACATTTTCAATAGGTGCCAATAGCCTCGTACACATACTGTATAAAAAGATTTGGATGTTTGGACCTCATAAAATCATAATTGGCTGTATTTACCTCCCATAGGACTTCTCTGAAGAGCTCTTGGTGGAGGCCAGAGAGCAATGGGTCTCCCTAGATCCCACACAACTGGTCTAGCTCCAGGAAGCTCTGTTAAAGGAAAAAAAAAAAAAAAACAAAAACAAAAACAAAAAACACAAAACACAAAAACAAAACAAACAAACAAAAACACAACCAAATGAAAAAACCTAATCAAACAAACAAAACCCCCAAAAGATCCCTACATCATTCTCCCTATTCCAGCAGTAAGAAAGCAATTAACCTGATGCTAGTAAACCCTGACAGGGATGAGGAAAACCTGCCCAAAGACTGTAGGGCAATGAATTTCAACCCATAATATGACAAACACTGGTACAAATACCTCAAAATTGATTTGAATCCTCAAGGATTGGTTCACTGCAAAGACCTACCCTCCCACGGTTGCTAAACACCCAGCGACATTTATCGGAAGCGTGCAGGTAATGACCTCACTTCTGCTTGGCAGATTACATTCTGCCTCCATGAACTCACCTTTAAAATTTCAAATGGATTGCACATTATTCATTTCCTGTTTCAAAATGTCGATTATTAGCAAAAATGACATTTTTGTAGAGAGAGAAATGATTTCAATGTAATCTGCAAATCAATTTGTAAGGATTTCAGCAAAGCAATTAGAGGAATTTCTGGACTACAAACACCATGTAATGTGAGATTTCATCTTGACTGATAGACCTGTCAGGATTTCCATCCAAAACTACAGCTGAGTTTCCCTCCTTTCCACCCCACCTTTTTATGAATTATATCTGAAAGTTTTGTTCTTTCCTGTATTTATTATTGGCACCTTGGCACTTTACCTAATTTTAATCCATTTTAAACCTCCTGTTATCCCACTGAGCAGAACAGATGCCAAGCAGGACTGGAGACAAAGGGCAAATTGATGCCATATCTATAGTTCTCAGGAGCCACCAAAAAGAAATGCAGACTTATTAAACCTCTAAAATATACAGAGCACTCATTGGGCAGGAGAAAGCAACACTGTCCAAAGCTGAGTTTGGGTACATCACGCAGTCTGGAGGATGACAATTAGTCTTAACGTTTTCTAACAAAATGGGCAAAATGCAGGGTCACAAGTTACAAGCTCTGCCAAAAGGCCCCAGGGTATCATTTTATGAAGCTATATGGTTGTGATGGGGCAGGGCAGTGTTAGCTTTTTTTTTCCCCTCTTTCTCTCTAAATGCAGTGAATGCACAGTTCTGTTCCAGTTTCTTTTGAACTATGCACCAGAGATATCATAAATAACAACCTTGCTGCCATTTCATTAAGAATCAGATTTCCAGCCATTAAAAAACTGATTTTCTTTCACATTTGCAGGTTGTGCTGTCTCACTGGCCGCTCCCTCTGAAAGGTTCCCTGACATCCCAAGTTTAGTGCAAATAAAATCAAAACCTTAATCCATCCTCTGTCTTCTCCCCTAGTTCTTTGTTAGAAATGCCTGTATGTTTGGCCCCATATCTCAAGGGTCATCTCCAGTTCCCTCTTCCTTCTCTTAGAGCCCATGTCAATCAAAACTCTTAAGACCTACTATTTTTTTTTCCTTCTTGAAGGCAGTCATGTTCCGGTTTGATTATTGCACTTTTCCTTCCAGGGCCGTTCTTCACTGTAATTTTTTCTAGTCCAAAGTAAAACAGTCTTCCTTTCTGCCTTGTGATTCCCCTCAAACCTAGCTGGTACATTAGTTTAGTTAGTTAAACTAAGTTTAAGTAATTAAATCTTGCATGCATATAAAGAAATGTCTTATGAGAAGCTGGCGTCCAAACACCGAGCCTAGCTCTTGTTTTGACCTGCATGTCCCTGCATCATCTCACTAGGGTAGGAAAGAAATTCATGAAGTATTTAACCAACTTCCAGAGATTTTGTGTTAGAAACAGAAATAAACAGAACAGCTGAGCTGGTCAAAAACATCCAGCTGGGATCTCTTCCCTAAGTTTCAGACACAGTCATGCCGGCTGCGCTGGGAGGGAATGCAAGCACAGATAAACAGAACATTCAAAATAATTAGATACCCACAACACTGCAAATTACTTAAATAGGCGCTTTCACACTCTGAAAGAGTGGGATGGGGCTGTTCATGACAGATACTTTGCGGCTGCCTCTGAACTGACTGTTAAACCCAGCAGAAGAGTGAACTCAAGGCAAGAGCAGCCAGCGCCATCCGTGCAGCCAGAAGGAAGTTTTCATTTCCTACTCTATGTACACCATGTTGCAGCCCTTACACACAGACAGTACGTGGCCTTTAGGAGCGAAGCAGAGGATACGTTATGATGGGGGAGTGGAACAGTTCCAGGTGAGCTGCTGGAAGCACAGGAGATTTGAAGGCAATATCAAGTGCAGATGGAAATCTGGCATCCCCAGACCAATGTGAAAACAGAAACATGAGAGAATTAGCAACTAGGAGCACCCCAAACATCTAGAACTTTTAGCATCAGGATGTTAGAGGAGGCCACCTGGTATATATTTTTCTATTATAATCCAAAGTTATTGTTCAAGTAAAATAAGCCTTTACACATCAAGAGCCTGGAAAGAGAACTTCTATCATTACTCATTGCAGGCAAACTTGGAGAATCCAGCTGAGACATTCTTCTCAATATGCCACACAAATTCGGATATACAATTCACATGGCATAGACTGATACAAATGAGCCAGAACCAGGGTTAAGGAAGGATGGTTCCCTCTGCCTTGCAAGTGAGGCAGGTAGGCAATTTGCTGCAGATCACCAGGGAAATCCATGGCCACATCTCAAATTGAACACAAACACTCCCAGGCTCTGCAGGATGGTCTTCAAGTGCCAGGAAAGATGACGTTCAGTGATTCCGCACTAACAGCAGAACAGGGCTGCCCCTGCTAACCCAGCATGAATCTAGTATATTTATTAAGAAGGGAAAATTAATGCATTTCACTCATTCTTGTTCCAACATTTCCAGCATGGCACACAAGACCTTGCAGCTCCATTAGTTACTTCTCATTCCCTCACCTCCCGGTAAGGTGTTTTCCTCTCCCTTTGAATAGCTCTGCAAGCAGCTCTCCTTTATTTCTAATAATGTCAAGCTCTTCCTAAAATTCATCACTTCAGATGAAAAACAAACAGGCATATGCAAAAGCATTATGAAATTAGCAGCTTTCCGTACACAACTAAAGCCACAAGCTTTTCAGCCCCACCCCAGGCTCCAGCAATCAGAGGTCTTCATTTTTTGCTTGCACCTGTTATGCAGAAAATATCACGTAATTCAAGTATGGGAGGAAATGAAACACGACTGCATGTGTAGGAAGCTGTCCCCTGCCCACCACCAGCACGACGTGGGCAATTGTGGAGCCCTGCCTCCACCATCAAGCTCATCAAGAGGAGAGCTCTGCATTTTCTCAAAGCATCACGGAGAGATGAAAAGATTAATGGAGTAGGAAAAGCTGGTGTCAACAGCAAAATCTGTTCCTGCAGCTGCACCACTTCAGAGCTTCAAACAGCAAATTGTGTATTTGCACCCTTCCCCACAACTTCCTAGGGAGAGCACACTATGAGATGAGAGAAAGCTAGATATGGGCTGAGCTCCACCAAAACTTCACTTAGAACCATAGAATCATAGAATTGTCAAGGTTGGAAAAGACCCTTAAGATCATCAAGTCCAACCGTTAACCCATCACTGCCAAGTCCATCTATACCATGCCCTCAAGCACTGCATCTATCCGTTCTTTAAATACCTTCAGGGATGAAGACTCAACCACTTCCCTGGGCAGCCTGTTCCAACGCCTGACCACCCTTTCGGTGAAGAAGTTTTTCCTAATATCTAACCTAACCCTCTCCTGGCACAGCTTGAGGCCGTTTCCTCTCATTCTAAATGGATAGATGGATTTGCAACCAGGTTGAAATTCAGGAAATATTTGACCTTAAGCTCACATCTGGCATTAAACTCTGGCAGTGTCTGATAAGCAGGCAAAATAATGTTTTTCTCCTCATACCTTAATGGTCTTCGTATCATCTCCCAGTTCACCAAGGCAAAACCTTATTCTACTTACCTCTGGTGGGATGTGAACCTTCTTTTCTTGGCAGGATTACCCACCTAGCCCCCATTTACCATACTTTATCATACAAGCTGAATACTGTGCCTGTTAACACAGCCTGAAGGTGTGACTCTGCAGATTTTCATTATTTTCTTTGCAAACCATTCTGTCTTTTGTAACAGAGGTAGATTAAACTATTTTCCCCCTCTAGGTCCTAAAGTATTTTCATTTTTTAAAATATTGAGTAAAACAAATAAAACATCATGTTTAGTGACTGCTTTTGCCTATACTCATGCCTAAGAGATGCCATTTTTTGGTGTATTAATGAGAAATATGTATGTCAGAACACAGAAGTAGTAAGTTTTGCCCACAGCCTGTTGTGACAAAGCATTTCTTTCTGATGGTATTCAGCCACCATCTGCAGCTCACTGTGCAACCTGACAGCTGCCAGCAGCGCTGTGACCTCCCGAGCAATCCTCGTTAGTACAGCTTCTTACCCTAAAATTTGAGAAAAAGAAATGGCTATGCAACAGCTCCCAAAGCCAGACCCCTCCCTGCAACTAAAATTCAAGGGATGAGGCACAAAACGGAAGAGCTGGCAGAGAACGGTGTATTTTTTGTGTGAATCAGCAGTGGAGAGCAAATAAAGCATGTTCTGGAAAACAGAAAACTGACTTCTTCCAAATCAGGAGAGATTATAAGAACGAATGCCTACTCTGAAAAGGAAAATCAAGTGACTGGCTGCGTACCAGAGCAGCCCCGGAGAAGGGGCAGGCAGCTCCCCGGCCCGGGCGCTGCCCAGCAGGCAGGGGAAGCACTCCGGCTCCCACAAGGAAGGCCGGGCTGCCATTCAGCGTCACCTGGACAGGCTCGTGGGCAGAGAGGAACCAGATGAAGTTTAACAAGGGCAAGTGTAGAGTCCTGCACCTGGGGAGGAACAACCCCGGGCACCAGTACAGGTTGGGGCTTGACCTGCTGGCAAGCAGCTCCGAGGAAAGGGACCTGGGAGTCCTGGTGGGCAGCAAGCTGACCGTGAGCCGGCAGCGTGTCCTTGGGGCGAAAAAGGCCAATGGTATCCTGGGGTGCATCAAGAAAAGTGTGGCCAGCAGGTCGAGGGAGGTTCTCCTCCCCCTCTGCTGTGCCCTGGTGAGGCCCCATCTGAAAGATGGTCTCCAGGGGTCCCTTCCAGCCCCTGTTCTGTGATTCTAAGGGCTGGGGGTCCTGGAAAGGGGAAACACCTTCCCTCCAGGGCAAACTCCAGGCGTTATTTAAGGGAGTAAGGTCAACAAAATATTTTGCCTTTTTGACTTCCTTGTTTGATATCTTTTTAGGCTCTTTGATGCTGTGTCCTTGGAACTGAAAGCTCAAAAAGCAACTACAGGAAACTGAATTTTTATTCTTCTCTAGTCTTTTGTAAGGATCAAAAGCATTTGTTTACTGAACTACCTGTGGAGAAACACAAAGAAACTCGTCAATCACCCATTCCAAATCAGAAACACAAGTAAAAGCCAAACAACTGGGAGCATGCTCAGAGATCATAAATTTCCTTATGTGACTCCATTTCTCTAACAAGTCTCTGTTCCTGAAAGTACTGTTAACAATAATAATAATTTTAAAAAATGCTTTCCTTTAAAGCAGATCCTGGAATGGCAGAAAGAAATTAATAAAGTGACTAGAGAACAGTTTTGAGCAAATTTCCAATGCTCCTTAAATGTATTGAACATATTCAACTGACAGTGCTGTAGAATAAAAACTTCTATGGTTAGGAAGAGCTGAATGGTAGATAGAATATGCTTCTTGCTTAGCTCCAGCCATATCTCTTTAATCCTAGCATATTAGGGAAACAAGTCTAGAGAGGAGAAGAAAGTTCAGTCATCATGTCAGAAATTAATCAAGTATCCCAGTATCTATTTTGGATATCCAAGTACCTAAAAATTGTTTGTCATAAATTATTAGGTTGCATCTAAAACATTAATGGGAACAAGAGTTTTATTCCTTAGGCAACCACATCTGCCAAGCAAAAGATATTTTTGTTGTTTCATTTGACTGTGTAATAATTTGCATATTACAAATTGTGAATAGTTACTTATGATTATTAAATAATAATTAAAATATGAAATAGACCAGTTTTATGACATCATTCCAAAAGCATTTTCTGCAGCACGTAAGCTAGTGTATGAAATTTGCTGAAGCCAGAGTTTTGCTCTGGCTGTGAAATCATGAGACTAGAATACAAAACACAGGGTTCCAATACAAAGGCATTTATGACCCTTAAATACCTGTGTTTAGAGACTATGAGAACTATGATGCTTAGAACAAGAGAAAGTATTTACAAAGTATACACAAGCTCATTCTTTGGTAAATCAGTAATTGTAAAAATAGTTTATATTCGGGGCATTTTATCTCATGTTCAAGATCTCACATAGAGGAGTATGGTGATGAAACATGGGGCTTGCTTTGGCTTTTGCGACACTGAAATCAATCAAGTACCTATATGCAGTCCAAAGGGATGATAAATCATGTTTGTCACACCTATAACCAATTTTCTGAAAATAAAAGATGTAACAATTTACAGAACCTCAGATGCCCTATATTTATCCTTTCTCTGAGGGCTAGACGTGAAGGCAGAATCCACCCCTCCCTCTTTTGTTTTAATAAGCATCTTTTTTAATAGATGTCTCTTTTTTTAGTGGTAGATTTCTTACTACAGCCAAAGCTTTTGCTTGAGGCAGATGTTTGAAGTTTTTGAAAAACAGAGCACTGTGGGCTTCATGGAGTGGCCTAGATTATACTTCATATAAATGAAGTTATTATATTAATCTCAATATTCATCATGAAGTACAACAAAGTTTAGAATGCCTTAGATTTGTTATGAAAAACAATATTATGAAAAATCCTTCCTATTATATCTGTTTAATATACTACCTCTTTCTACATATATATTCTAGTTACAAGACATGTTTGTTTTCTTTATTGGTAAACATTAGAACAATATGAGAGATTAAATTAGAAAAAATATGTGCTGTTGAAAACTCTTAGTTACAGAATTACTTGCTTCCACTGCATTGCCTAGATAATTCGCTGATCTGTATAACCTAACAAATATTCACACACCACAAGCTGTGTGGTGCAGTCGACACGCTGGAGGGAAGGGAAGCCATCCAGAGGGACCTTGACAGTCTTGAGAGGTGGGCCTGGGTGAACCTCATGAAGCTCAATAAGGCCAAGTGCAAGGTTCTGCACCTGGGTTGAGGCAATCCCAAGGACAAATGGAGGCTGGGGAGAGAATGGATTGAGAGCAGCCTTGAGGAGAAGGACTTGGGGGTTTTGGTTAATAAAACGCTGGACATGACCCAGCAACGTGCGCTGGCAGCCCAGAAGGCCAACTGTATCTTGGGCTGCATCAAGAGAAGCATGGCCAGCAGGTCGAGGGAGGGGATTCTGCCCCTCTGCTCTGCTCTGGTGAGACCCCACCTGCAGTGCTGCCTCCTGCTCTGGGGCCTCAGAACAAGGAGGACATGGACCTGTTGGAACAAATCCAGAGGAGGGCCCCAAAGATGATCCGAGGGCTGGAGCACCTCTCCTATGAAGACAGGCTGAGAGAGTTGGGCTTGTTCAGCCTGGAGAAGAGAAGGCTCTGGGAAGACCTTCGAGCAGCCTTCCAGTACCTGAGGGGGCCTACAAGAAAGCTGGAGAGGGACTTTTGATGAGGGCATGGAGTACTAGGACAGGGGGTAATGGCTTTAAACTGAAAAAGGGTAGGTTTAGATTAGATAGAAGGAATAAATTCTTCACCATGAGGGTGGTGAGGCACTGGCACAGGCTGCCCAGAGAAGTTGTAGATGCCCCATCCCTGGAAGTGTTCAAGGCCAGGCTGGACGGGGCTCTGAGCAACCTGGTCTTAGCAGAAGGTGTCCCTGCCCATGGCAGGGGGGTTGGAACTAGATGATCTTTAGGGTCCCTCCCAACCCAAACCATTGTATGATTCTATCAGTCAGATGTCTTTGAGGCATCTCAGTTTCTGGAGCCAAGAATCTGCATAATGTCCAGCCACCTTTGGTTACCCTCATCCAAAATTATCATGTACTTAATTACAGCTTGGATAGCTGGCAGCAGCCTTCATACAGGTGTGACGTGTGATGTGAACTCGTGCCTCTGAGTGGGTAGTGAGACTCATTAGCTACACTGCAACAGTGACTGAGCAAGTCACTGAGCACCAGGACCAGAAAAAAACCTTGAAATCTAGTGTAGACATGAACCATATACAAAAAAGACATAGGAAGAAGGAATATCAGAGGCATAGAAAAACATCTGTGTGCAGAAATACTAAACATAGAAGGACTCTTCAGTTTAGGAAAGCAGTAACTGAAGAAAGGTACAGTTGGGACCTGTTAAAATGAGAAGGTGAAATGAACAGTTAGTTGCTGTTTCTCATCATACAACATAATGATATGATCAGGCACCAAGCTTAAAATAACAAAAATGAAGCTTTTTTCCCCACATAATACATAATCACATAATGGGAACTATTGTTACACAAGCATATGAAGATAAAAAATATAAATTACTTCAAAACCTGTTTTAAAAATTCATGGACTGCTCAGAGAAGGATCACTGCCCACTTGTCCTCTTCCTTTTCCTGAGCATCCGGCCAGTTACAGCTGCCAGGGATGAGATATGGACTAGGAAGCTACAGGACTCACACACTTGGTTTCATTAGGTAGAAAGCACTCATCTCAATACAAAATGCTCAGGGAGTTCAAAGCAGCAGCAATAATAATGAAAATTTAAGATTTGCCCATCAGAATAAACAATGTACTGAATAGGCAATAAGTATATATCAAACTTGTTATTGCCACTCTATGCTATGAGAATTAGAGCTGGGATTGAGAGATTGCAAGCAGCTCCACTGTTCCTCACCTGAATTACAGAGCTTCTTTCAAACAGAAGGTCTTTCAAAACAGAAGGAGTCATAACTAATTTGTGTGCATAATATTTACTTATTTCCATTTGGATTGCAACAAGCAAAGAAATCCAGGCTCTACATGCCCTTGTGATCCCTCACAAATTCAATTTAGTGCACCAAAACCCAATACATTAAAATAACCTTTATAAATAATTATGAACTGACACCTAAGAGCTAACATAGCTGAAATGACAAATTAGAAATGTCATCTCATGATGTGCGTTAGCCCAGTGTCACTCAAAGCCAATGTATTTTTACTCATATCAAATTAGAATTGCCAGCTACTGTGGATTTTTTTCCACAGCAAAGCTCTGCAAATTCTTTTGGGGTAATCCATAAACCATCTTCATGCACCAGTAATGTTGGGCATGGGAGCAGGGCTCCGGTGGGTCAAAATGCTCACATGACAGAAGCGTTTCTTTGGAAAACAAATCATAAAGGGTAATAAAAAGGTCTTTTATAAGCTGACAAAAAAGGTTACAAAGCTGAATGAAGGCAGCTTGGACAACAATAAAACAAAAAGCTGGGCTGTACTTTCCCTAGAAGTCCCAGGCAAGGGAACAGGTAGATCCTCTGGACTCTGAGAAGAGCAAGACCATGAACGGAGGTCTTGTCAGACACCAAAGCATCTTTCTCATGTAGGTATATGTGAGACAGAAGTGCAGTACGTGGAGTAGTACATATGGAAATGATCCTTGGGAGGGGGAAAAAAAAAAAAAAAAGAAAAAAAAAAAAAAAAGAAGAAGAAGAATTCTCACCTGGTCCTACCTTTTGTTCCATCAGCAGTCCATATTGCTGCTGGCTGAACATCCTTCTCAGATAACCATCTTAAACTACCTCTTTCTCCTTTCTTCAAGAAACTATCACTGACTCTGCATGGGCTTTGCGGATGCAGAAATGTTCATACAGCTTTCCCAGGCAGTGGCTTTTGAACTGCTGTCGCTCACGGGCCTCTGCATTCAACATGTGACCAGATCAGCAACAGGGACAACAGTTACTTGCCTTAGCTTGGACATGGCTAGTCGAAATCAAGTCTCTGAATGACAGTATGCACGACAGACTCCAGCTGTTGGATTTATTATCATTTATGTGCACTGGTGAAACCTTAAAATGAATGTCCTTAAGGTTATTATCACCAGCTGGAAAGGTGCAAATGGTTTGCGATGCAGCCCACACACCTGCCTGAAATTCAGAAGCATCCAGTTTGTTTCAAGGAGCAGCTAGGATTCCTGCGCCTTTTGTTACCGCTGCAATGTCACATCAATAATGCAAAACGAAGAGCCAGGAAGGGCCCCCATTCAAACAAGAGCTTCTGCATCATCAAAGATCCTGAAAAGTTTGTGAACAGCAAGAAAGCTCAGACAGTAAGGGAGGCACAGCATCAGCTCAGGGTTATTTAGCATGTAATTTGATTTCATGTGTTTTCCTGCTTTGTATTCATTGATTTCAAACCCTTCCTCAGTACCCATTTCTGCCACAATAGCCATGGTAAATTGCCAGCTCATATTGGACAGGCAAGTGGCCAGCTGAGGCTATGGACATAATTAGTGTGTCTATTTTAACAACCCACCTGAAACCTTCCATTTATACAACAGGGCATCTATGTAGCAGCATCTTCTGGTTACAGTCCTTTCCATTTTTTTTATCATCTGCCCCTCATATTTGTTACATTCACTCATCACATCATCTCATAATTTAAATTGTAAGCTGTTGAGGACAAAAAATATTCTGTCTTGCTCTATTCTTGTACAATGAGACTGTGAACAATGAGACACTGCCACAACAGCTCCTCTGGAAATTAATGCACCTAATAATATTATTATAACCTTCCAACCATTTCCTTATTATTTTTAAGTATATTTTTTCCTGTAGTTTTTAAGCAGAGCAATGGAAGTTGCTGTCTGATTTGCATCGAAACGTGAGTACGATGCCAAGGGCTGCACTTCTGCAGCGTGTGTCCCTTACAGCATGCACCTTCCATAGAGAAAAGTGTGTTGTAGAAGCAGCAGATTAAATGAATCCAGACAGTGTTTGCTCTTCAGGGAAAGACACACAGGTTTTGTCATGCTCCAGTTTATCGATGCTCTAAAGTCATGGGATCACAATCCACAGTACATGGCATCTCAGTATGGCAATGGAGATCAGAAACGGAAATTGTGTTCTTTGGAAAAAAATGATCTTTCATACAACATCTATTGACCAAAATGCTGCAACACTGGTGAGCACTTACCATTTAAGCAACCTTCGGCTTCCCACAGGCTGATGAAGGAAGCAGATGGGTCTTCACACGTCCCTGGTGCATATTTTCCCTCTTCCAGGCTCCCTGAACACAAAACACACAAAATGAGACAATGACAACATGAAGTTGGTCTGAATGTTTCCATTCAGCCACACCTCTTTTGGAGAGCAAACCTGACATCAAAAACCCATCTAGGAAGTCTTTTCCACCAAAACCCTGCTCAGAGAGAACACACAGAAATGGAAAGGCCTGCTGCCTGCCAAAGAAAAAATAAATAAACAACAAAAAAAACCCAACTAACTCCAGGGTTTTAATCACCCATCCATTAGCAGCTGTAATCCTGAGCTCTATGCCCTGAAATGACCACTTCATACTAAGGGTGGTTTTAGTGTTATTTCTTTTAGGTTAAATAACCAGGTTCAGCATCACAATTCTTTTGATAGTATAAGTCTGTGCATTCATAGAAATGAAAATCTATACAGGAAAATTTTTTTTAAAATATTTGTCTTTAAATACTATGAGATATAAACAAAGTCCCTCAGATCTCACCCACGATGACTCCTGTTTCTCTAGGGATCTGATGGCTCTTTTTGACACGTGCAGCCAACAGCCCACATCCCTCTTAGCTCACTACTCCACAGCAGTACACCCACAGAGAAAATAAACATCTTGATGCTTTTATCCCTCCCTTTGCTATGCCAAAGCCACCCTGTGACCCCAAGGATCAGGCCGGACTCCTTTCAGTGCTAACAGCTCTTCTGAATGGTGAGCAATAGCGGGAGTGACTGCCAACAGAAACCTCACGCTCCTTTCTTCACCCCTGGGAAGTTAAGATTTTACAGTCGCTTACAAATGTCCCACAGAGACTAGTTTAGAACTATACGTTTATTAGACTGTCTTCCACCTGGCAGAACAAACAGATGCAGAGCAACCCATAGCTTTAATCATTTTCCCTCCACAGGCACGGTTTGGCCATGCAGCTAATTCACGCTGTAGATTCTGCTCAGCGAAGCACTGCAAATTACCTACACAAGCAAAAAAACATTTGCAGAGGGTAGATTTAGGTTAAGCATCATTCAAGGATTTGCATGCAAGACTCTCACCACAGTGAACCATGAAGACATTAACACCGTGATACATTGAAAAAATACACCAAACACATTTATTTATTTAGAGCACAGAGAAGAGCCAACTTTTCATTCCCTAAACAATCATTCAGCAACAACTGAAAATTAAAACTCTTGAAAAGTACTGAAGAATAGGATACGGTGGTGAAGTTTCCTTGGTTTTAATTAAAATATTTAGACATTGGGAATTGAAGGGAATGCCAACCATCTTCAAGTTACTGGTAGAGAAAGGAAGTAAGATAGTTCTAGTATATTCCTACCACTTAATTTTAGTTCACACGATTAAAAACATTAGTCCGAATCAACTTGATTATCTCCTTGCATAGCTATACACTGAGCATTCAACTTCATGTAAGATCTCTGAGTTTTCTAGGCAGCTGGTCAAGGTACCTGTGTGGCCCAACTGCCTGGCAGACCTGGGTTCGTGATCCTCAGCTGAAAAAAGTCATGAAGAGCAAACACTTTAGTCTGCTACTACGAATCACAGCTCTGTTAAGACATCAGTTAATACTAATTGCAGTATAAATCTTGCTCAGTAAGGTAGAAAGGGTCTATTCACTTCTTTAAAAGGTCAGTTGAACAAAATTTGTTAGAAATGGTCTTTACTAAAGCTTGGAATGGGCTCATTTAGACATTTCTTCCAGGTTTATGGACAACATCAGGTCTTAGTAATTAAATGTTCTCTGCAGTTATGGTGGTAAAGAAGGTGCCAACTGAATGAATAATACTATATATAGAAATACCATTTCTTTTCTGTTTTAGGATGTTGTTATTGCAGGCTGCAGAAACACTCCTCAGGTAATTTTTGTAACAGAAAATGATTCTTGCAGCCTTTATCAATGAGGAAGAATAATGACTTGGACAGGTTTAGGTCTACTAACAGGAAAGAAAAAAGTAACTTCCTGGGAAAAAAACTTCATCACTAGCAATAAAGTCCAACTGACTGTAAGAAACTTTAATAAGAGACTGTAATTAAGAAATGCATTTTTCCAGTTTAAACAGTATTAAAAGTTTTTTTTTAACCTTGCCTAGAATGCTGGATCACTGCAGCTGAAGAGTGGAAGTAAAATTCTTCAAACAGCACTAAATCCTAAGTCATGTTCAAAGACAGGATCGAATACTAACTAGCCCTTTGAGAAACTGGATCTGAACTGGAAGTTTTCGCAGCTGGGTTTAGTGCAAAAACTTGAGCAGTATTCCTTGAGAACTGGGCTTAGCATGTTTTAAATTCTGCACAAAAGATAATTTAATAAATATTAAACCTACCACGTAATAAAACAATCATGGCGAAGAACACTGCTTGCAAAAATGTGAAAGGTCTGCTACCACTAGAGCCATTGTTTTTTCAGTCAAAAAACCCATATATCAAAAGCATGTTAACAGACCCCGTTAGGGGTATATATGGCAATGCTGTGATTCTGTGATGGTATTACAGATTCATAGGATCATAGGATCACAGGATTGTCAAGGTTGGAAAAGACCCTTAAGGTCATCGAGTCCAACCGTTAACCCATCACTGCCAAATTCCGTGGTAGCTGTGATGGTATTACAGAGAGATGATTTTTTCCCTCCCAGATCTGTATTTAAACACCTTAACTAAGTGTCACACAGGTGAACTTTTTAAAAATAGGTTTCAGCTACCTACAGGAAACAAGTGGCTCTCCTCTGCCATCTAACTTGGTGCTGGGAGCCCACACCGCAGTTAAAAAGAGTGAATATCCCATCAGATCTGCTTGATAATCAGTTTGGATGTGCCAATTTGGTGGCCGTGCTTCAGATTTGCTTTAGCCTTCAGCTTGGAAGCACTTAAGCCAGCTGAATATTCTACTATTTTTATTTCTGATAAGGATAGCAAGGTTGGTTTGGTTTTCCCTCAGAAGCCAAGTCCCATTTACATATGCTCCAAAACACTTTGGAGATCAAAAGACAAACATTGCATCTAGAACTGGAATAAATACGTTGTCATGAGGCCTCCTGGGTGTGACAGGGGAACTTCTACAGAAAGGTGGTCAAATGTGGTTAGAAGAAAATTTACTTGGATTTTTTTATTTTTAATCCATATGCACTCAGCATTTCATTTGGTGGGAACTTTAAAAGGCCAAAAAGAAAAGTTGAGTTAATTTCATATGGCCTATGAAGGTCTTCGAAATTTTGATTGTGTAGAGACTTTTTTCTAGTTGATGCATGAAGAAAAAAGGAATGAAGTTCTTTAATCCAAAGTTGCAAAATCCTGAGGTTTCAAGGTAAGGCCTTACATATCTCCTAAAAGTCAATTTAAGCCAAAATGCAGTGGTAATAGACAGAAAGTCCACAAAAAACAGTGATTAAATTAAAAAGGACATCCAAATGTATTTTTCCACTACATAATAAATTTGAAATTTTTACAAAACAAAATTATAATATTCTTTAAATGAATGTTAAAAAGGGGGAAAATATTTTTTTCAAGGCTCATTTCTAAACATAGTGAAAATAGAGAGGAGTATTTCTTTCACATATGCTTGCACTCAGCAGATTACTATAGCTGCATTACCAACATATTCAACTACTTTAACTCTTATTACACTCCCTACAAGTGTTTTGAAACATGTAATTAAATAACAGAATTTACTTTTTCTACTTGTATGTTGATTCAGATATTTGTACTTGTTATTTTTGATATGCTGTAATAGTGATGAAAGCTTTTCTTGCCAAAAAGCAAGACCTTAGGTGAATACCTAAATCCAAGTGAAAAGTTCCCCCAGCTGTCAAAAAATGCATTTCTATTAATACTAGATCCTGAAAAATGCAGTTTTACAATCTCCTCTTAGCATATCATAATAAAGAGAAAAATGTGATCAGCTGTAGATAAAACCATTACCTTCAACAGCACCTCCTGATTTAACAGGGAGACAGCGTAAAAAACTGCTATCCTCCTTTCTAAGTCACAGTTGACAAAATTCTCCTTTTTTGCATTCAAAATCATATAGCAATAGCAAATATTTTTTTACCTATAGCATGTTAAGAACTTTACATACTTTTAATGATGCTGTAACTCCAGAGATCAGAGTATAATTCATGTCATTCAGCAGGTTTCCTGGTATTTTTCTGCAGCCAACCATTTCTCTGAAAACTGCAGTTCGCCAAACCACTGACACTCCGAAGACCTGAACGCTGCGCGACTGAATCACACGTTTCTAGCTCTTGGGTCTGTCTGCTTAGATTACCCCTATATTCTACTCAAAAGCACTAGAGCAGCTGTCTGAACCAAGGACACTCCGCAGCTCTGGAAGATTAAATTCTTATTAAACATAAAAATAAATCCAAGTGTCATAGACTTTAATGGCCAAAAGGGCCAGTCGGATCATCTGCTTTGAACAGCACAACACAGTCCATTACATTTCATCCATTAGTTCATGCATCAATTGGACTAGTTCAGTTTGAGCAAAGACATTTCTTCTGATCTAACATAATTTTTACTGAAGTTCACTTTGTAAGTGCTGCCATTAAGCATGGCAGAGACTTTCTGTTTGCATAACACCTCCCACGATAGAACTCTGATTCTGAGTAGAACGTAATGTTCTTTTGAAAAAATAACTGTTAAGGTTACGCCATATCTGCTTCTGCTATACTAATGTCCTTTCCGTTATCCCATGTTCAGGATCCATTTTAATTAAGGGGTATGATTATATGACAAAACATCTTCAACTTGGCTAAGAACTTGCATTTCGGCTAGAAACACCGTGTCTTGTGTTGGTTTCATTCTGGTTATAACTGGTTTTAAGAGATGGAGAGTTAATGCATCTTCCTGCTTTATGCAGCCTAATCACCAAGTCCTGCACTCCCTCAACAGATCCGTCGATATCACCATCCTGTCTCCAGCTATTTATCTGATTTTCACCTACCCGAACCCACTTCCAAAAGTCTCCCAGTGCTTCATCTGTTAACAAGTTAGTATTTAGGTACCTCTTCCTATATATTCCCTAGCTACAATTCACTCTTGACATTATTCCAACCATTTTTATACCTGTTTTCCCATCAATTTACCTACATAAACACTTCAGGTTCCTTGGGAGATAGAATTGTACCCATTGATCATAATAACCTTTGTATGATTCAAATGGCTTTGAACCTTCAGCATTTGATGGATTTAAACAAATCTTAGCAAATAAGCATGCTAAGGGGTGAAAGCATTTTTCTTTTTGTGAACTAGATACCAAAGGTAGAAGTTACGATGTTGAAATAAAGTACTTCCGATAATAGTATTTAAGAGTACAGATCAAAGTGGAAAGAAAGGTTTGTACTCTCAAAAGGATCCACTGACATGAACTAGGCTTCTGATTCAGACAGGCCAGTGAAGGACGATAACGTTTTGTACAGTCTGATGGAGGAATAAACACAGAAGGGATAATAAAACATGAAAGGCAGTGACTGGCAAGCACAGCAGCGGGGATGGGTTACTCTGCTAACGTGAACCAAGTAGTGGATTCCACGATAGTTGTAAACTCCACCATCAGTAATTGTGCAGTAGGTAAGGAGGAAGACACAGGATGGTGAAATAAGGAGACAGTGAACAGCAGAGGTTAGTTGAACAGCTATTCAGCAGACTTACCATGTACTAGAAAGAGGAAACAACAACAACAACAACAACCACCCGTATAATAATCTAAAAGGACAAAGTGATTCTTATGTGGATTTTTAAGAGACTTAAAAGACAGATTTTAGAATATACTATACATATTTAAAGAAAAAAAAAAAAAAAGTAATTCTTAAGTATCATGACATGAAGTCTACCCAAAAGAACCACTCAGATATTGTGACCTTGACTACATCTGTCCAGCTGTTATCCATCACATTCCTGGTATGCACTTGGGAAAACAAGGAAAGCCTCAGTAACTGTAATGGGATAGGCTTGCCCAAAAGCTCTGGATTACCTCTGTCCTGCATAAATGAATTCTTAAGTTTTACATCTTTGAAACAAATCTGGGGCAGGAAGCCAGATGATAGCAACCCAGGTAACATAAATGTCCCTGACAGGCCAACATGTCTAAGTAAAACCAAAAAGTTCTTGCCCTAGGGGCAAGGCTTTAAGCATTTTCTGTCCTTAGGTACAGTAAAAAAAAAAAAAAAAAAAAAAAAAACAAAAAAAAAAACACCAAAAAAAACAACCAACCAACCAACCAAAAACCACCCAAAAAACTCAGGAAAGATTCCAGAATCCTGGGGTTCTGGAGTCCTTTTATTTTATTTAGCATATTAGCAGATTTGTGGGAAAATGGGTCTTTCAAATAGTAAGATCTTTGACATATTAAACATCCATAATTCTCTCTCTAGTAGAAACCACAAAAAATTTCACATTTCACAACCATGTGAACAGCAGCACCACAGGGTAAGCACCTGTATCCCAAAGGTGTTGCCCTATCTCACCCCCCAAAACGTATCCTTGCTAACATGCGCCTTCCGAGGGACTCTCTTCATCACCCCCCCTCACCCTGCTCTGGCTCGCACTGTTCGCCGGTCTGGGAGCACGCAAACCGCGTTCCTTTTGGAAGAAATTCACCCCAAATGTGCACTACGTAACTCTCCATCTGCTAATGACCGCTCCAGCCACACCGTAAGACAAAAGCCAGTCCAAAGTAAAACTCCCCAAACGTGCAGAGAAGGAACAGCATGTGCTCAGCACCAAGTTTTTGGCTCCGCAGATCCATTCCTAGCACGCCCTGGCAGTGGCTCCTCTCCTCGCTGCCCTTCCCAGGGCAGGGCTCCACGTCTCAGCAGGGCACCTTGTACGTCACGCACAACCCGTGAGCTCCTCACCCTTCCTTCCGCAGAACACCCAGCTGTAAAGTCCTCGTCTTCATTAGACCCTGAAAGGCTCTGAAGTCAGAGACTTTCATGTCTCTGATGCCAGCACTTCAGAAGGTTACAAGCTACGGACCAGCGCTCCTTTTGAAACGTCTGCCTCTGACTGTGGTACATTTAGGATCGGCTGTTGTAAAGAGAAGAGAACTTCTCAGGCAAACACCGCGGCTGCGCAGGGCTGTCTTTTGGCAACAGGCACAGCTGTGTGCATCCTCTCAGAAATGCAACCAGATATTACCTTAGTGTCTACTGACCCAGAATACAGAGTGACTTCTCCAGAACAGTTTCAAAATTGAGATGTTTGTGTGTCTCCTGGTTTGGGGGTTTGGTTTATTTTTTTTTTTCAAATTGCAAAATCTAACAAAAGTTTACTCTGAAGAGACACTTAGAAGGAGAGTTGATGCTTACAAACAGATCCATTTGCAATGCTTTAATGCAGAAATACCTTTTCAACTTGTAAAAGAATAGGGTTTGGGGGCTGTTGGTTGGTTTTGCTGTTATTTTTTACTACTGCATAACCATATCAGTCACTTGGTTTTCAGAACCCTTATCCTCTGACTAAATGTAATTTTTAAATAGCATTACTACAATGCAGGAAATTTTTTCAAATTAATAACTTACATATTCTTACTGATTTTGCCTTTCCAATCTCAAACAGCTCTATTATCAAGGAACAAGTGATTCTCATTGAAATTGCAAAGCAGTAAGAGTCTAAAGCTGAAGAAGACAAACAATTCCTCAGTGTCCAACTGCTCAAAAGGAGGATTCTCATTTTGGATTATTTTACACTATCAAATTAAAAATATTCTACTTTCAAAGAAAAAAATCAAAACACTCAAAACATGTGAAATAGGAAAATATATTGCCAATTTCTCTAAATAGCCACAAAATCATTATTTTCAATCATTTGATAGTTATGTGTAACTATGCTGTAATTTGTATGTTTTTCTGTTATATATTTTATTATAGTCCACCTAACAGGTAATAAAAGAGAAGAAAATACAGTTTAAAGAAATTTGCGATACTACTAATGACGAGAGGCAAACTCACAATGATGACGTAAACCAATGAAGGACACTGTTATGTTTGTTGTACTTCAGATTAGTATTTTTCATTCAGAGGATTCGTGCAGTTATATTCCCTTTCTTGTCATAGAGACATTTTTAAATTTTATGCTTGAATATATAAAAGTAACTTTATTCTGCCAACGTAGCAATCCAATGTAGAGTACGTGCACAAGCCGCTGATTCACATGACAGATTTCAAAGCACACGGAAAGCCCAGAAATGAAGCGCTAGGAGTTTTACTCACGCAGCAAGTGACAATGCCTACACAAGTAATGTTAGGGCGCAACAGAAATGTTTCTGCCAAATCAGAAATTACAATTTGTGGGCCTTGGCTGGGAAACACCTGCATTCAGTGCCTCGACCAACTCGTCTTCTCCCAGCTGTTTCACTTAGGAACACAAATCTCACTGCAGGTCTGAAACAGTTTCACTTCTGTTAAAAGGATCCATGACGCTCACTAAGGCACCTCCAATCAGGCATTCAGTCACTCAGAACCAGAGGATAAGTTACCACGTGCAAGGATACTTCAAAACCCTAAGGTCAAGTTTCTTAACTGTCTAATACAACCAGTGGACTCCCACACACCTGGGCTGCTGCCAGGAGCTTAACCAACAGGAGAAACCAAGGCCACGACTGTTCGTAACTCCTTGCTCCTTGGGCCCAGAACAACCGCTGCCCTGCAGGACCCGGGGCAGAGCCTTTCCACAGGGCGGGTTTCTGCAACTCCCTGGAATACGTGACATCCAAAGGAGTAAGGGGTTTGGTAGTTTACACAAAGTAGCCCCTCAAGAAATTAAGGAACAATTCAAGGGAGAGAAAAGGAACAACGAATCCTTGCAGATCTTCTAACAACAAATGACATGTTTTGTTTTAAAGCCTGGTGTTGCACTAGCCCTGTGGGAGTTATGTGCCCTTAAAGGAACACTCTACATATGAGAAGACAAAGATTTACAGTTAACTCAGAAATCTTAAGAGCATCATAGAATCACAGAATGTTTTGGGTTGGAAGGGATGCCCAGAGCCCATCTAGTCCAACCCCCTGCAGTGAGCAGGGACACCATTACCCAGATCAGGTTGCTCAGAGCCCCGTCCAACCTGGGCTTGAATGTTTCCAGGGATGGGGCATCCACCACCTCTCTGGGCAACCCGTTCCAGTGCTTCACCACCCTCATTGTAAAGAATTTCCTCCTTATATCCAGCCTAAACCTACCCAGTTTAAAACCATTCCCCCTTGTCCAGTAATCAAATAGTCTTTAGCCCAGTCACAATATTAAGTCTAAGTGAGTCAATTATTGTAGAGAAAATAAAATCTCTGACATAGCACAACTAGCAAATGTTACATACTCGGGCACCCCCTTGTATCTATCCCTTTCTCTAGTGTTGCACACCCCTTTCCACTGCCCCTGGGGTCAACAATACACAGTCAGGGTCCCACATTGTTCATCAAGAGCAGTAGGATGATGATGGTGGGGATTGTTCTTTCTTCTCCCTGGAGTCCACCTGGGGTAACATTACACGTTTCCAAAAATATTCTACTCACTGCTCTTCCTTCATTGGTCTGGCAATTCCATATTACAGCCAAATAATTATACAGACTGTGGTTTACTCATGTTGCCTATTTGTTCTTTCTTATCCTTAAAAACTTGTTTTGCACAATTCTTTAGGTTGCCTTTCTTTAAGGATCAGCACTTGGCCATGGGTGAATTGTTTATATTCATAGGACCTCTGGCACCTAAAATCATAGACTGATTGTACATAAAGTAAGTACTTATTACTAGCCATTAGCTACAGAATTTTATCAAAATTATTATAAACATAGGTGGTACACAATGCAATTGTACAAAGTTAGGCTGTCATTTGACTGTTGCTAAAACAAATCTTCAGGCAGGACAAGATAAGCCCAGAAAAACCAAGCTCAGTGAGCCTTGATGCCAAGGCTTTGCGGAGTTAATGCAAATTACTAGCAATGACAATACTGTGTTTATGTGGTCACAGGACTATACCAGTAGCGAGGTCACTCTCCAGGGAAGGGTTAATGCCTTGAAACTCCTTAAGTGTCAGCTGAAATAAAATTCAGGCCTTCCAAAGCCCCGGGAGAATACTCTAATAGTGTGATACCAGCTCTACTTAGAGCTTCCACCCCTGCACAGTGGCAGCTGCTCATCCGAATGCCATCTGTGTGTTAGGTGACTTGGGCTTTGGTGGGAATAGGTGGAATTTAGGTGACCCAAAGCTGTGTTCAGATGGCTGTTTAGCTAAGCGGGACACAGGTGGCTCCAGTCACACTCAGACATTGAGGAAACTTTGAAATTAAAAAGGAATATATGCTATGAAATTTTTAGCTTCTTCAAGATGAGTCAGTTGGTGAAGCACCAGCTTTTTGAATTACCTCCTTACACGCAAGTGTCTAAACTCTCCTTATGTTCTATTTCAAGCACCAAAACCAGCTGTCTAAATTTAGTGTCAAGGTACACAAATTAAGAAGTCCATTTCCCTCGGGTCCTTGTGTAGAAAAGAGACAGACTCCTCCAAAGGGTAATTTTGATCATAAGAACTCCTACTTAATTACCATCCAAGTACAGCTAAAAACAAAATACCGCAAACTTTTTCTTTGCAGGTTATTTATTAAGAAGAAACATTTAAAAGTGACCACAAACGGGATAAAAATATTTAAACATTTTGAAGAAAAAAAAAAAAAAGGTAAGTCAGACAAAAATCATCTAATAATTGGGAAGGAACCTTCATTTCCCGCCCTTCCACATGCCATATAAAAAAGTATCCTAAAGCAGTGAGAATAAGTACTGGTTTTCTCTTCTTCAGCCTGTTCAAAGGACTAAATGTCTGTGTCTCCAGGCAGTGAAGTGTATATTCCTTAGCATAAGGACAAATCCAGCTAGAGAAGGGAAAGGATGAAAGAAAGAAAAAAACAAAACCAAAACCAAACCAAACACCACAAACAACACAGCTGCTTAGTCTTCAGTGAAGTATGCCTCCAGTCCCTCCAGTTCTGCATCAGCTGTTGTATTTGAAGAGGTGGGAGTAGAATTCGAATTCATGCTTTCCTGACTATTACTTTTTTGTTGAGAGTTTCCTGAACTACTTAGCTCCTTCTTCAGCTCTCTGCCACCACTTAATAGCCTTTGACTCTCCACAAAATACTGATTAGGATGATTCAAAGAAAACCCAATGTCATCAACCTGCACATAAAAGGAAAGGGAAAGTGAGTTAGTATATTTATTTCAAAAAGTAATCTTTTTTACATTGAGGAACAAATTAATTAGCAATTTAATAAATTCTGATTTTGCTGAAGAAAAAGGCATCAGTCTGTAAATACTATCCCAGTAAATATTAGCATGACACAGATTTAATTTCATCACAAAATTTCTTCCTTCATGTTAGAAATAAAATTACTGCTTTGGCATAGTCAAACACTATTGTCTTTGCTGTAGTAAAGAAAAATAACACCCCAAAACATATAAAACAATACGAGGAAAATGGCATGCCTTTACAGGTGTAGGACAACTGAACCTACACCTTAAAACAGCACTTTTCAAGGTGTAGGTGAACCTACAACTTAAAAGATCCCTACCCAAAAAAGGGACTGAGACAAGCCTAGTGTGCAAATGGCAGTAGAGAATACGAAAAGTTGTAACAACTGCACAATATAAATCTAGATCTTAAGATTCAGTGTGAAACTGTAAATGGAAACAAGTAGCTTCACCTCCTTCCCTGTTTTCTCTAGTAGCCATAAATGCAATATTTACAAGGCAGCAGGCTAAGACAGAAGCCCAATAGATCAAACTTATCTCTACTCCATTAGCGCCAACATCAGCATCCTGAAACCAGATGCACAACCAATACCAAACAACATTTAGTCTTCAGTGGATGAGAATATGGAGAACTGGCATAAGGTGCACCATGTTTCTATTGCTCCTTTCTACTTGGCAGGTGCATTCTTTCAGCTCCGTAATTATTTGATAAATGAACATGCAATTAATGCTCAAACATTTCAAATCATCAAAGCTTTCAGTTTTAAAAGTGAGCTATTCTGACATATTCAACACAAATCTCAGTTAAAACCTTTCTATCTCTTGGGGGGGGACGGCTCAGAATTTGGAAATGAATACTTTAAAAAGTATTCAGGCAGCCTGCACCTTTTATCTGCCTGCTATTTCACATGGATACTAAGAACAATTTAAGAAAAACACTACTCTTAAAAAACATTGGAGAACTTCCCAATCCTGGGATACCAGAAACCAAGGAAGACTAAGCCATACACTGGTAATTTTCTGCTCACAGTATCTTGTGGGACATGGTTTAATGGGCATGGTGGTGTGGGTTGATGGTTGGACTTGATGACCTTACAGGTCCTTTCCAACCTTAGTGATTCTGTGATTCCCTTTTGCCCAGTAAGGTGGGGGCAGGTGAAGCATAACAAGCAACTTTGCACACACAGAGTGTCTCATGAGGACGTATGCCATGGCTCATTTAATATATTCAAAAATATTAGTTTAAATTTCAGCCACTTGTGAAAAATCATAAAGCAGAGGATCAATGTGCACTCAAAATGGAACCCCAATTAAACACATTACCACTGCCTACCTCAGTTCCATCAGAACATGGCGACATGTATAAGAAAATCTAATTCGGACACAAATAAGGCATTTGCAACTTTAATAAGTGACCTTGCTTGAAAAATCTTAAAAATAAGTGACAGGCCTAGCACACTATTTTGATATTCAAAATAAAAGGCATAAAGCTGAAACCAAAAAGAACCGCAAAGCCACCAATGAATTTCATTTCCATCTTATCTGGATGAGTTTCATCCAGCCAGCTTTCATCCATGCTCCAATTTTCATTATGTAGGAACTAAATTACCTCTTTACACCAAAAAGTATTAAACAGAAGAGATACAGTGAAAAGCTGGCTTTCCTAAAAGCAGCTCTTAATTAGTTCTACTTTTTTCACCTTAAAATCTGTTTTCTTCAGAAGAATTTAAGATTAATTTTGTAACTCTTATTTTTTTCTAAACTCCTCTCTCCCCAAAAAATTGGAATAACCTGTAGAAGCAGCTCATGTACGACTGTGCCTACAACCATGTTTTCAGATGCAATTGACGGTATTTGGCTAAAAACTATTTAGAGGTTGTTAGTTGAAATTGCATTATGATTCCATGTACCGTTTCTCCTTTTCAAACCTGAATGTTGCTAAAATAAAGCTCTACTGGATGAAGCTTAGGCAACTCCATTTTAATTACAAGAATTCTGACCATTCATGCTATCACCTTTTTTTGAGAGCCTGAAAAAAAAAAAAATGTATTTTCTGTGCAGTCAAAAATTTAAGCTTACAACATGTATTGACCCAAGTGAAAAGTCCTGTCACTTCGGACAGAACTGTTTAGTCTAGCTGGTAGGTGATACAAATGCAAGACTTCTTTGGATTCAACACATTTTGCACATACTGGCTTTCATACAAACTCTAGTTTTGTATTTCTGCTATAGCAAATATTGTTTTGAAAAACCCGAAGCAATCATTTTGTAGAATAAAGAATAAAATGTTTAGAGATAAATATTATATATTAAATAATCAGCCATTACAGCTGTAACGGTAACAAGTAACTCATACAGTAATACTCATGTAAACAACATTAACATCGTTAGTTCCTTTGGAATATAACTTAGTAACACAGGCATTAGCCAGTTAGGCTTTATTATTTATTCATAATACTCAGGTTCTTAAAACAGTAGATTTATACACAATCAGATTTTAAAGCACTAATTATTTCTACAGGCATGCTGTCACAAGAACATTTATTTAACCTACGAGTAGCTCATAGCTGATATCATCAATCTCTCTTACTTGACTGCATATACGTAGCCAAGATCTCCAAACTGTTTGAACTGGAAATATTTTTATATTTAGATAGCCATTCAGTCATACTTCTATCAAGCCAAACCACCTTTTCTTCACATATATAGGACAGCTTGGTTTGATCAATTTACAGTTTTAAACAGCTTTCCCCAAAAAGGAGTATGCCCTAATATTCCAGAAAACTGAAACACATGGTAAAACCAATCATGCACTATACGTAGTCCTTTCTCACACTTATTCAAAGGCCTAACAAATTGCATACACATATATTGCCTTAACACATTACTTCCTGTTTAAAGACAATGCGCTGGACCGCACGAAAGAAGGTTGCTTTTGTGCTGTGGTTGTGAGATAGTGAAGCAGAAGTTCAGGAGGTGAGTACTGTTAAAGTTAATAAGCCCAGTTTACACGAAATATGCAGGGAAGCAGCTTTTAGGTAGCCTGTGCCATCTGAACCAGTATCACTGAGGTACAAAGACACTGCCCCCCAAAAAAGTATATCTAAACACTCTTACTGTAGTTCAACTGGATTTATTAGCATAGTCCTAGTGCCAAGCACTAGATTACGGAAGCCAAAATCAAAGCTGCTGCCAGCAGGAGTATGAGATGCAGTAGAAATTTGAGAGAGGATGATGGGGAGGACAAAGAGAGTCCTTAGTAGACATAGTGTGCAACTGACCCTGTGAACTTAGAAAAAAATTATATTCTTAAAGAAGACTCCACTACCAAGTCATTCATAGTAGAATTAATTCACATATGCACTGGAACTTTCAGGAATTATAGGTAACATTAACAGTTCTGCCCAATATATATCAAACACATTCTCAGTAAAATTTTACATAATTGAAGCTGAAATTCTCCAAGTGAGCCAGTCCATTATTTCTAGGAAAATTCCACTTAAGATTGTTCAACTATTTGAAGAAACAACAACACTCAGTGTTATGCTGATTGATTATTTGGAAATTTCCTTCACTGAAAAGCTTTGTTAGTGATCATCAAGAAAGCAAGGGTTTGATTGTCTGATTGTCACCAGCTTCAGAGATACATCTTTTGACCACCTCATAGAAAAAAAAAAAAAATTACTAAAGCATATAGTTGTAGGGCAGAAAAGTCATTCTGAGCAGGCTGGTAACAAGTTTAGCAGCTAAATTCTCTACAAAAATTGCCCTTATAAGCATGTGTCTTTCAAACTACAGAAAATGCCTTTCTGTGCATTCTGCTTTCTCTCACTGAAGTAAGAGATTTATCAACAGCAATGCAGAAAGGTGTTTCTTAGTGCAAGCAGCAAAGACAGACATTTATATTACCATAAGACTGAAAAAAAACCCAAAAACAAACAACAAAAAAAAAAAAAAAAAAAAAAAAAACAAAACAAAAAAAAAAAAAAAAAAAAAAAAAAAAAAAAAAAAAAACCAACCAAAAAAAAAAACAGCGGTCTTCTGGAATTTGCCATAGAAGAATAGAAAGACAGCTTTCCTAAAATGCTACAGATATTCGGCTCTGTGCTGATTTATCCTTTGGTGAATGTTAACCTTGGGGTCTATAGCCATCTTGGGAAAATACTATTTCTACTGACTTAGCCTTCCACAGGGACACAAACGTTACCTAAATTTCAAATTGTATATAATTTTGTGTTTCCTTCCAGATTATTAGACCTGTTTCACCATTTCCTAAAACTGTAAGACAAAGTGTTCCTTTCAAATTACAGCTGCCAATACAACACTGGATACGGGTTCAGAGTATACATTTGCTATATTTTCACACATATGACTGCTACAAATTTGGGAAAACAAACAGCTCCATTTAAATCAAATGCAAAAATGAGTAAGAGCAAAAAAGTCAATGGTAAATGTCTCTGGGTGGGTCATCTAATCCTCATCCTTATCTTTAGCAAGGCTGTTCCACGGTCTGCTGTTTGAAAGGGATGTTTCCATTTGTTTGAGTTGTGAAGAGAACAAAGGTCTAAGAAGGGCTGTGCATCATTGTTTTTTCTTGATGACAAGGAGTCTTGAACCAATGCAAAAACTGGTTCTTTAAATCAAGAAATAGCATAGGAGGTGGATTGTGGCCATTTGCTATCTCACAATTCTGTGGAGGATCTTACTTTAACTTTGCCTATAATTAAGGAAATGGGAAAGCTCTGAGAATGTTCATGTTGGTTTAAAAACTAATCACACATGACTAAAGATGAAAAAAACCCCACCCAAGTAAAAATTAACAATATTAACTATGTACATGCTGGGACATTAGAGTTTTAATTACACTTTTTAGATCCTTTAGTTTATTTTTAAGGTATATCTCAAAATATCAAACTTTCATAATGGGTTAGAACATAAATTTGATTAAGAACAGGATATTGAAAACGTTAAATGGCTTGAAATAGATAAAACTCAACAATATTATATTGATATTTTCAGGAAGAAATCATAACCTTTTACTATATCTTGTAATGTTCAGGGTATTGATAACATCAACATATAAATGCAGAAAATTACAAAAGAATATTTGAGATTATTGAAATGAAAGCTAACAAGAAAAGACAGCTAATGATGGATATGAAAACTGCAAATAGCCTCTGGGCTTCATGCATGATTTCCAAGGCCTTCCTCAAGACAAAAATGGGGATTATAGTTTAACAAAAATTAGTAGTTACTTACATCATGTGTCAACTCAAAGTACTTCTGACAGGCCAGCTGGTAATGCATGCCCTTCACCAATTCCAGGATCTATATAGAAGGAGAAAAACGTAACGGACTGAGAAGCAGCACACTTACATCTTGTTGATTCTTACCATGACAAGGTATTGCACAACAGCCTTGTATAATAGCTCATGGAAATTTGCAGCACATGACATCTCTGATATCTGTGTATCCTACTAACAATGGACAACATTTAGACGTACTATAGTTCTCTAAAAATACACTGGCTACATTAAAAACAAAATAAAACCACAGGAAGGTACGCCTGGTCAATAAAACGTCATTTCAATACTCTTAAATTCAAGAATAAGTTGATTCTATATTTTGGTAATACAATTGTGACAGTTATTGTCAAACTATCATATTGCAACATTTCTTCCATAATTGCAGACATAAATCCAGTAATTCAAGAGGTTGAAGCATGAAGCAATCAAGGACACGATTTGTATTTTTATTTTCCACATCAGCAGTTCATGCAGATGCAGAATAAAATACTACTGTGCTCCCATCGAGAAAATTTAATGCAAATCCTTTAGACAAGTATCTGTGAGAGGGGAATGCTTTTACCTTCAATCAGATTTGTCCTTTTTGAAATGAAGTTATTTCTAGTCAAGCTCAGCAGAATATGTGAGTGAATAGCCTGTTTTGAACACCTATTAGGAAAATCATGCCATCTTTTGTAAATACAATTTGCTTCCCAATTCTACTTCAGGTAATCTCTTCTGCGCTGCATAAAGCCCCATTCTTATCACCAGAATGCAATGCTGGTTAAAATTTTTTAAAGTTTCATCACCTCCTCCCTCCTTTATATAATCAAAATGTATGCTCTCTCTGCTTATCAAAGAGAGAAAATTGCTGGAATTAAGAGATAGCCTCAGTGGAAGGAAAATAGTTTTCACGAAATGTTAATTTCAAGCCCCTTTCCCAAGGTTGACCTTTGTGTCAAACACAGCAATACACTCTAGCTTAAATCCCTGCTGTACTCATTATTGGATGCTGCCTTGTATTTATTGACAGCTGTATAAATAAATTACATTTGCTGAATGGATAAAAACAGCAGCACACTGCCAAGAAAGTACTTAGCTGCATTGTTTCTCTGTAATAGCCCAACTGATTACATTTCTATCCCTCTTGCCACCTCCTGTTAAATCTTCTGTGAAAGATCAAGGCCAAGGCCAACTAGGCAATGAAGTCTGAGATCTGGCATTATCTGTGTACATACATACATATTTTTTTACCTCCTCCCTCCTTTGAAATTGACTGGAAAAATTAGTGTCACATTAAGTAGTTAAGGACTGAAGACAACTCGCCTACTAAACGCTTCAATTACATATTGCCTTATATCTTCCTGTTTGTTCCTTACAATAAAATCTATGCCACACAAAAGAGCTATCTCTATTTTTAATGCTAACCACGTTCCATGTATGTACTTTTTAGAAAAGTATTTTTCACGTAATCTGAAGTAATGATCAGAAGACCTGTATGCCCGTTGGTTAGCTTAAAGAAACATTCAGAATGTTCTGTAGCATTCGGGCTTTTCTAACCTGAATTTTTCCAGCTGAAATAAGTCAACTATTTTAATGTAGTTCATAAATATTTTAGGCTTTCCCAAAATTATTCTTCATTTAATCAAGATTATACCTAATATAAATTTTAAAAAATCTCCAAATTCAGGTGTAAATATATTTTAAGTCTCAGAACCTTGAGCAAACAAAAGCTCAAGTATGGACAAATCCTGAGTATAAACCCCAAAAGTTTAAAAGCATCAAGGTTGTCTTGAAATTTCAGATAACTTTTGAAAAAGCCAATTAGTTAAAAGGCTAGTAGCCAGTCTGCAGTTTAACTTTTGAATCACAGACCAGAGTGACAGCTGCTTTTTGTATCAATGATGCTGTTATCCAACTATCCAAAAAGTAGAAAAGACAAGGATTATCAAAGCTAGCTTTTGATTTACTAATTCACAATGATTCACAGGATGCGAGATCAAGCTGCTGTTGTCTTCTCTGACAGTTCAGCAGAAAAATGGTAACTTCAAGTGACAGATATCAGAAGAGGGACCAACACAGCACAGATGATGACAGAATAAAGGGGCACTTATAAATAAATTCCTGGTTTGTAGAAGAGATTACTCTGAGCAAACTATTCTGAAACCAAGCCCGTTTAAGCCCTCAACCCACTCCTGGGAAAAGCCTGACCCACATTTAAGGTGGAGGAGAGAATTTCATTGAATCAATGCTGCTGACATATGGAAGCTGTAACAGTCATGTTATCAGAGCTGGCCTTAAGAGACTTTACATTCTTAAAGAGCAACGATGTCATTTTGCAGCAGCTTAATCTTTGTTGCTATGCTGCCATCCCACTCCCTTGAGACTCCTTCTCAGACCTCTCAGAGGCTGCTATTGGGTCACCACGTGCATTTTTCTGCTGTACTACTATGAAGACATATATCCTGGAGAACAGCTGTTAGAGAAACCTCTACCAGCATTCTCCAGTGATGTTTGGTAACTGTCTTTATGTTGCTTCTTTTCCCGACATTGACAGAGTGCTCCATAGAACAGATGCCACCAGAACAGAGCAGAGTCTTCCATCCAGTTTGTTAAATTTATTAATGTACATGATTGCACTGGTAGCCATCATTTTACTCCTGCTTCTTTACCCTCTCCACCACATCACCTCCCCAACGTTGCCTGGTTGGCCAATTTCAACCAAATTTGACAAGTAGAGATGACAAAGCCATACAATTCCTACCTGTTGATTAAAAGTTGTGGTTGGGTAGAAAAGCCAGACCAACATTTGTGGTTCATTCAGAAAAAAAAAGTAGTTATAATTCAGCTCCTACTCATTCTGAGAGGCAGCCAGAAAGCAACCAAATGGTAAACGTGATATTTAGCACATATGTAAGTTTAAACCAGCCACATCACAGAGGACCAGGTTCACCTTCTGCTTATATGATAGGGCTGAGGAATAAGGGGCACATTAAACATATCCAAAGAAGAACCAGTTTTGTAGATTAACAGGGAACGAGTTGCTAAGAGAAGAAACAAAAAAAGGTTAAAAATTGCAGCAGAACGGAACCTAGCTAGAAAGGAGCCCTCTGCGTGAGAGAAACTATCAATACTCTATTTAAATAAAATAAAATTATCATTCATAGTAATTATTAGCTTCCCTGCTGCATTGGGGCACATAATGAAAGCAAGCTTGCAGCCTTTTTTCACCAGTGTTACCCAGAAACACACCTCCACTCAAACCTACCCTAATGCATAGAAGTAATCTTTTGCCTCTACATATATTAAGACATCTACGCTACCTTGCTTTATTCTGCAAGAAAAGATACATACTCAAGGACTCTTTTTGTTAGTTCTTATGTGCCTTTTCTTTCACTGCCATCTGTAACTTGCTTTACTGGTGTTGCTTTACTGACTACTAATGAGGTTAAGATGGTGTTTGGCAGCTGTATGCAGCCACCTGCTTTATAGATCCTTGGCATTCAAAGCCAAGATGTTGCATAGCAGGATAGTTTAGGCTCTGTAATTATCCACTGTTATTTTCACTTATGCAATGTTAGTTTTATTAGAAAATTGCAGAACCACCTTATCTTTTCAAAATGAAAATCTTTCTACTATAGATTCAGTTCAACGTAACTGATTTCTACCTTTCCTTTTATTCAAAGGTGAATGAAGATACAATTGGTTGAAACTGCTGGAACACACCTGAGCACATACCAGTTTTCATCTGTTTCAGGCCAGTCTGTAACCATCTCAGCACTACGTCCTGCCCCAGAGCTCCCCAGTACCCTTTGCTTCCTGGTCAGTACAACCATCCGTCCTTTTGGCTGCTTTCAAATATTTCCTTTGTATTTTAAACTGATTTTGAAGGTTTCATGTCTTAATGCATACATGTATACAACAACTTTCTGAGATTTAAGCTCTGTGTTTTCTCAGGGACTCACTTACAGGCTAGAAAATCATTGTTACAGCTTTGTCAGAGTTCCTGTTGCTTTTATAGTCTTTGACTCATCTTTTGTAGTGAAGACTACTTGATTCCACAGTGTTCAGCATTGCACATGGTAGTATTTAGGGCACCATAACAGATCAATTTGCCTCACAACTGTCAAAGAACAAAACCTAATTGTATTCTAGCATCCCTTATAAAGGTATAAAAAAAAGAGGCAGTCATGATCCAGAACAAGGTATTTTATTAATGTCTCTTAAAAATACCTCTATTTTTCCCTCCATTTTTAATGTATAGGTTTGCTAGCCTGAAGTTCTTAGTTAATGTATCTCAGTAAGGAAATCACTTAACAAAAGAGTACGTGAATGTATGAATGAAAAGAATATTTCAATATGTGCCTATATTTGCTGCAACAACCCCTGGGCAGCTTATTAAATGAAGACAGACATTAATTTAAACTGAATTAATAGTTTTAAAAGGAAATGGCTCTAATGCTAGTTGGGTTTGTTTGCTTGGTTGTGAGCTATTTTTCAAAGGTCTATACAGTCTACAGATGAAAGTCAATGGAATTAACATCAAAGACAAGAAAGGTTAATGCACGAGTAATCCTCTGATTTCACATAGTTTTAAAATAGCAGTATAAAAATGTACATTTTGTGAATACAAATTTTTTTCCCTATTTTTCAGTTACACATTTTCATTTAACTGACAAATCCTGCATGAGTTTACAGCCACCTGTTTTAAAAGACAGTCAAGTCTGGTTTTAGATATGATAGATAACCCATATTCCTCTGTTGCAAGGAAATGCTGAGTCAAAGCCTGGACTGTTATCAAGTATGAAAGCAAGCACCTGAAATACTTCAAAATTTAAAAGAAAATTAAAAATTTTAAAAAAACCCAAAAACAAAAAAAACCACCCAAAACCACAAACAAACCACCCCACCCCCCAAAACCTACAACTTAGAAAATAAATAAAATTGAAGCATTTGCTTCAGGTACATTCTAAGTTTGCAACGTAAGAGTTTCAAGAACAATGAGCTGAAACATTATTTCATATGTTTGTTCTTTGTTTTCCTGTTTTCTCATCCTGAACTGTGTGTTTAACCCCTTTGACTTTTTTTGTGTGCTTTTTTCCTTCTTTCTCTTCTAAATAAAAATTTCATGAGTAGTTTAATACGCCATAAATTGAAGCTGCTGAAGCGTGAAGACATAGCCCCTGATTCTGTCCACCCAAAAAAAAAACTATCTGAAAATTAACCTCATTCCTCCTCACCTTCCCCAGGTAAACCTGTAGTTGGGTATTTTTTTTAATCTATCTTACCATGTAGTCATAAGGCCAGCATAAGGAAAGGAATAGAAACTCAACAGGCAGGGATGAGAGTAGAAGTGTCTTCCACACCAGCAAAGCCCATTTTGGCTAATTAACTGCTCCTGGAACTGAAGTCTAAGATCTAACTAATGAATTCACATACTTCTCTATCGGACACACTGAATTAATGGCATTCACCTCTTTAGCAACAGGAAAAAAATAAGCATTTTAACTCTACTTTTTATGTTATAGGCTCTAAAAGCCACATTTGACTGCGCACTGGCCGAGGTTGCCCAGAGAGGCTGTGGAGTCTCCATCCTTGGAGATATTCAAAACCCACCTGGACATGGTCCTGGGCAAAAGGCTCTAGATGACCCTTCTTTATCAGGAGGGTTGGACAAGATGACTTCCAGAGGCATCTTCCAAACTCAGCTATTCTGTGATTCAATCATAAACACTCTCAACAGCACCTGACCGTATGTTTTAATTACATCCTTTTGGCAGTTAGAATATCAAATCCAAACTTCAAGGAATATATTTTCTAACCCAACTGTTAATAGTCTCCAATTGAATAAAGCATCCACCTTAGGTACTTTCAAATGTGTTCTATGTATAACAAAATCCATCCATGTACTCCAAAAGTCTTCCATATTCTTACAGCCTTTTATTATCAACCAGGTTAGCTGTGCTTCTCACCATATTTCTGCATCTTGCAGCATTCTCTCAAGTTTTCTTTTCCTTTACTGTTTTTTTGTTTTACTATCACAAGCTCATCCAGCAGTCCAGCAGTTCAACATTTACACTTTTTTTTCTTACCAGTACTTCTATCAGATTTTTTAACAGTTCCCTCTTATTTAATCACATACAGCCTTTTTAACATTACAATCTCACCTGACAATAGTCAGATATACCTTCTTATTTCTAATGTTCGTTTCAACTTTTTAGCACTAAACTGAATATCAGGAAAATTTAGTAGTCTGAAATACCATAACACATTTTTAAAAAATAATTAGTTTTAAGCCATGTCATGTTAAGATATTGTAAATATTCTTAAGATGTAAAGCCATCTCATGTTAGTACTCTACAGTATTCTACCCATTGATGGTGTCAGTAATACTAACACCACAGCACCAATAAACACACACTAAAAGAGTCACTGGCATTGACAAAGAGACATAATATCAAAGTGATCAAAATAGGTGGGAGCTTTAATATGAGAAAAGAAGGCTTAGTATTGGATAGTTAAATTGGTATTTGTATCTGTTCAGCTTATGTGCAAAAGTAGTCCTAGTGAAGTTAGTATGCGTGTTCATACTTGAAAAATAAACCAAATACAAGACAATTTAATAAGGTACACATTTTAGCAGAGAAACTATAAAAGTGTAGCATCAAAATACAAGGTCTAGAGAGTAAGTCAGAGACAATATAATCTCAGATAAAATGGGGGAGACATACTCTTAACACACAACTATTCTTCTCAAAATAATGGAAAGGCTGAACAATGTCTCCTATCGATAATGATCCCCAGCTATAGAAAAAGATCTGGAAACTTTGAGCATTCATATTTACACAAACCTACATCAGACTGCCACAAAGATTTAGTTTCACTGTGAAGTTTTATTGAATAATCGTAGAATCATAGTATCATATAATGGTTAGGGTCAGAAGGGACCTTGAAGACCACCTAGTGCCAACCCCCCTGCCATGGTTGGGCAGGGGATCTTACTTTCTAGACTTTTACACTGTCCACTTTGAAAGATTTAATCATTTTAAAGCATTTACAGGTTTTGATGCAGTAAAGATAATAACTACCTGAGAGATTTTGGGCAATGAACAAGAAGTCTTAACCCACCACTTGAGAAACCTGAACGACACGCAGTTCCTAGATCGAAGGTATAAGGGCATCCTGTTTTAAGATTTAAGTAGTTAATTTATTTGGGATAGACTCCCACCACAAAAAAGCCACAAAATCTGTGTTCTAAGTAAAAAAATTAATTTTGTGAAAAAAGGTAAATAAATACAAAGTGTCATACAGTATCATCATCAATTAAATATTTATTGTAGCCACAAGTAAAGAAAGACAGTAATTAAAATTGCTGAAAGAAATTTTAAGGAGCTTTGATGCATCAAATTTCACTGTAATAATATAATGGATATCACATGAAGCTTGTCAATATCAAGCATATCAATTGGTCCTCTATTTTTGTTTCTGATTTATGTATTTCCACAAAAAATACTGACTTAATAAAAGATCTCTTATTTAATTTCTGAACTAATAAAATATCTCTTATCTAAGCAATACTTTCTCTTATTTAATCAGAACTTATAAAAGCACTACCATGAAGATGACTGACATCAGGACAAAATTCTTCAGCTGCAAGAGAAAATATTTTTACAGCCAGCAATGATCTAAAATTTCTAACATTAGATCATCAGAAGGGAGAGCGTGTTTTTTGTTTGTTTGTTTTTTCACCATGGTGGGGTTTTTTTGGTTTTGTTTTGGTTTTATTCATTAAAACATATAGCCATATCTGAGGCCTAGGAACAGATTGGCTTAGCTATCTATCTCTGTGAAGATTCTCTAATCCCCCAAAACACTAAATTTTTCAGAGAACATTTGCCAAAGTTCAATGACTCAATCAAAATCTTTAATTCAATCCAATTATGGAAAAAGGCAGCTTTTTAAATTAAAGGAGCAATTCTACTAGAAAGAACATACTTTCTTCTGAAGTTATCTACTGCTCATTTACAAAAGCATTTTTCCCTAAAGAAAAAATAGTAATTGGAACAAAAGCAAAAAGGATGATTCTAGACCCTCTGCTTCTCCTCATTGTAGAACCAGAAATTTTTACTACCTTTTGCTTTTGCTATAGCAGTGATAGCAGTGAATTGGGAAAAAGGCAATTTCTTCAAGAAAGCTTTAAGAAACAAATAATAGATATTTTGAAATAACTCTAATTCAAAGCCTATCATATCTATTTTTCTATTTGAGATATGTAAGCAACACATTGCAGTGCACCTAGTACAGCATCACAATGGATGTATTTATCTTAACATATGCTTTAATCTTTATATTCTTCAAATTGATTACCTATTGTCAAACCTGGTTTCATAAAGTTTTTACCTGATTAGCAGTATACCAAAGACAGAAATGAAATGTGATCTGAAATATACTACAAATTCAAATGCTATACAATCACACATTCACACACCAGATGCTCAGCTAACCTCATTACTTCTCCAAGAAGCATTTTTAAAACAAAAAGAAAAAAACCCCATCCAAACAAACAAAGATACTATCACAGATAAAGAAATAGACTGACCTAAGGAAAATGCGAAATAAATACAAGTTAAATAATTCAGTTCTTGGAATAAACATCAGGATTAATTCTTTCTGCTTCGGGCTATATAATAACTAAGCAAGACCTGGAAGTCATCTGCTATATTACCTTGAGAAGATGACTTCAGCAGATACAGCCACAGAAAATCTGGATTGGGACAGCAGGCTGGATCTAGGTATTTCACAGCAAGCCGATTAACATATTCAAATGTTTTGATCACTTTTTTCATTACTGGCTGTACTACAAAATGACTGCAATGCAAGCAGTCCAACGTTCAGACTGACTACTGAAGTCATGGGATGTCTGGCAGTTGTTGTTCTGCACCATGATCCCAAGGTCCAGCTTTCCTGTTGCACACTTAACCCGTTCATAGAGAATACTTTGGAACAACACTGTTAGGATGGGATTTGTTTCCACCACAGACAGCTAAATGCTTTATCTGCATTAAAAAAACAACAACAACAACCACCACAACAAAAAAAAAAAACAAAACAAAACAAAACAAAAAAAACACACAAAAACACACCTTAGAACTAAAAGAAACTTCAGAAACTGCCTGGTTCCGTGAACCTAAAAGGAAAAGGTGTATTCTGTATCTCAAGAGCATGAAGGATAGCCCTAGAAACAGAAGACAGAACAGAACTGGAAAACTAAACATCTGGAGTAAAACTGCAACCATATGGGCCGGACACTAGCACATATTCTGGCTTATCTAATAGCCATTTGGAACAAGCTTCATCAACAAGAAAGGCGCTTGTTCATGGGCTTGAAGGGAATGTGAGTACTCTAAAAGAACAGATTAAAGTCCCAGTGTGGGACCAATTCCTGACTACATAGCTAAATCCAAAATAAACGTGTGGAAAACTATATACTATATACTATAATCCAAATCTTCTGAGGGTCTAAAGCACTGTGAACTCACTTGACAGAAGATAAACCACCACCACTCAGGAGTCTGTATCCCTTAACTAACAGAATATATTCAGGAATAAGTCATGTTTTTTGTGCTGACAGACAGCACAAAGATCACTGAAGAGAAACACATAGAACATCACAAGAACATTGTCCTAAGACAACCCCCAGGACTCTCATCAGGAAAAAAAAAAAAAAAAAAAGTCCTTAAGATTAGTTTGTCAGAAGGACCTTGATGAATATTTTAAAATGTTGTGAACAAATGGAAAAACCTTCACAATGGAAAAACCCTCAAACAGTTCTGATCTAGATCACTGCATATGAACTGGAGATAATAAGGGTTCAACTGACAGCTATGGAAAAATAAAAGTCCCCCAAACAAGAAACACAAGCCTCCAAGCACTACTGATAAAGGCACTTGCTGTTTCTGTCAAACTCCAACTTGAATATCTGTATTGACACTTGCACAAGTTAAGGTTAAGATACCAGCTCTGTTTCATTTTGTGTACAAAGCAGCCAGCAATGTAAAATCCTTTGTGCATGGCCTGAGCTGCCATGGTTTTCCAGTCCCACTGGCCAGGGCAGCATCAACATCCTGACTGATGCTTCTGAAAGGCCTGTTGAGTTTACAGCCACCCTCTGTTTCAGAATGAGAATTTAATCTCCGGAGGGAACAGAAATGGTTGAGCTTTCAACTCTAATTTAAAGGGAACTAATTAGCTAAGGAGAGAGACATTTATTACTGCTCACCTGAAGAAAGGAGCCTGATGGACTTCTCTCACAAATACCATTTACCCAGAAGAGTGCCCTGGAGTATCTAGTTCAACAAAAACTACATGACTATACAGAGTTTCAACAAGAGGAAAACCTTTGGTGAACGAACTGTAGGTGGAAGCTCTGAAGATCTCATGACCTTGCGTACACAGATGCTTCTTGAGACCTTGCATGATGATGTCTTTTAAAAACCTCAATTGTTTCCATGACAATGGCCACATAACAGATTCACACATTGTCAAATAGACATAGGAAAAATTTTAGGACAGAAACCATCCACTCAAGAGATCTCCTGGGTATAGATATAGGCACATTCTTGAAAAGAAGCATGCCTTATGCTTATAGCATATGAGAAATCTGTAGCCCTGAAAGCATTTAGTTTAGGTGAAAAATATATTAATCTCCTAAAATTTAGACATCACTATAAGCAAAAACCTAAAGTTCATTTTAAGGATTAATATTCTCTCAAAATGGAAAGAATTGGTGAATTAAAAACAAAACAAACAAAAAAAAGATTCTACAGGTCCTCCCAGACCAGCAGTGATTCCCTTGATGGGAAGGAAAGTTGAGACCACAGTCAACACACCACCAGGGTGAAGAGCAAGTGAGAGACTGTGTGACATTCAAGTAGGGGTACAGGTCTAATCTCCTTGACTGTTAAAAACCAAACAAAGAAAAACCCCAAAACTCAAACCAGTGTCCAGATCCACTACAGGCTGTCACTTACTGTCTCACCTGTGACACCATGGCACACATTTGTTGGTGATTCACCTACTTCGTACACTGTCTTTTATTAAGTGGATGTGAGACTTCCATTCACTGCAGACAGCTCAGAGTCCTGGAAAACTGATGTAAAACGCCTGCTCCTTTCAAGTTTGCTGTCCTGAGCACATGGCTGCTTCAGTGTCACCTCAGTCCAAAACAACACGTTTATCTCTACCATAAACCAGGCAGAGAGAACTGAAAGAGCATTTAGGTACATGCATTGATCTAGTTTTGACAACACAGAAGGGAATTTTTTATTTTGTGACAACCTGCTTGACTACAGCATATAGAGCAAGAGAAGATGCTAAACAAAGTCACATTTGAAGACAGCAAAAGAATTTTGCACAAAGCAAGGAACAAGCATAAGAGGCCCTGAGCCCCAGGTAAGACGTATCATTTATTAAAATACATAGCTGAAAGGTCAAGCTCTGAATCATTCATTAAAAATAGGAATCTGTCAGGCTGTAAGGAAGCTTTCATTTGATCTGGAGTTAACGGGAAGTCAAACAGACTCAAAGGCTATGGTTTGCGTGAATGTCAATTTTGAGGCCCAGATACTAGAAAAGTGACTACACCAGTGGCTTCAAAAGATTCACAAACCATCCACCCCTAATAACCATCCACTGAGCTGAAGGAAAAAAATTTCTGATACTCAGCAACCATCACCAACGAAGACTTGAAAAAGCCATGGTCTAGACTGAAGGACCTTGAACCGTTATTGGTCATGCAAACGTTATTGGACCATGCAAATGTATCAACCAGGAGTGGTAGCAATAAGATCTGTACGAGATCTTGGAGACAGATGTGAACCAACCCTCTTCCTCCTACTTCTCCGCCTACTACTGAATCTCTGAAAGACTGTCTGATGTAAAAGATCAATTTCTGAAATCCCAGCCACAGCCAACTTTTTTTTTTTTAATTATTATTAGTTGTTGGGCAGGGGTGTTTTGTTTTGGGCTTCTTTTGGTACATACACAAAAAAAAAAAAAAAAAACCAAAACCTAGAATCCAATTCACATTAAGTAAGGAACTATGTTAACTACAAAGAAACTGCCCCACTGTGCAAATTCACTGAAGAAATAACCTCTACTAAATCCTACCCACACACAGCAAGGCAGCTAAAACAGTAAATCCTCACCAATCTTTCCAATGATTAGCAGGATAAAAATCTCAGAGCAGCATCAATTTTTGTTGCATATAAAAAGGAAAAAAAGGCAAAGAAAAGTATCTCTAGTGGTTATCAGATATATGGGAGACAGTTAAATGCTTATTTATATGAACCAGGAGAAATTAATAAAAACAAAAGAATAAACATTCCTAGGAAAAAGTATTTCAAGAATTTGTCAAGAATGACTATAAGTGAACGATAAACACTTTAAAACTATTCTCTTTTAACTTGTATTTTAACTATTCCTTCCAAGACAGCCTACTTTAAGTGGAACTTTCACATTCTTTTCTACCTAGCTCAACACTGTTGATGCTTGACAAGCTATTGTGACACTCCACACAAACTAAAGATGACAACTCAAAGATGGTTTTTCCTATGGACTTAAAACAGATTTCAGGCAGTTAATGTACACAACTTTTGCTGAACTGTCTCAGCTTAACTCTAACCAGTACATCTTCCTCCAAAGAAAATGATGGCATCCTTTTATAGCTTTAGCCTCTTGCTAGAGCAAGTAATGAGAGTCACAGTCCTTCAGTATACATGTCAAAGTTCCAATTTCTGCGCTGTCCTTGCTATATGAGATAGGTTTTCAATTTAATGTTACCTTTTAAAAAGCTGCTAAAAATTGTTGCTTAATTTCACTAGGCATTTCATGTCCTTTTGTTGTTTAGGGGAAGTTAGCGCAATGGATGATTAAGAATGTATGTTTTTTATTAGTTTATTACATAAACTTTTAAGTCTTCCACAAGTCACTGCAAGGATAAAAATAAATTCTCTAAAATATTGCCAGATTCATTTAAACTTTTTTTTTTAATCACAGTGCAGTAAAATGAAGTAAAACAAAATTCTACACTGTATCCACTGTAGTAATAAACCAACTCATAATATTAAATAATAAAAGATGATGACAATAATCAACACATCAGTGGGAACACTGGAGCCAGAAAGCCAAGATTCTGGTTTAAACCTTTTATAAGAAAAGATATTTCATAATACATACTGACAAATTGCATATAGCATCCCTACACAAATAGAAAGTAAAATTGAAAAGCAGTGCCTTATTAATGAAAGTGCCAAACAAAATGTGCCTTACCTGAGTTATTCCACTGGGAGGGATCTTGTATGACTGCAGCTTCTGCTTTAATAGCTCAGGATCACTGTGGCGGAATGGGCACCCTGACAGTGAAAAACAAGCACGCTCACAAACAAGGCTGTTTACCCAGGAGTTAGCACAGTAAGGCACTCAAGAGACCAGCTAAGCTGTTCCTAATTGTCTAACAGCTTATTAATAAGAAAGTTAATTGCCCATGTGTACAATTGTCTTTTTTTTTTTTTTTTTTTTTAATAATTACTGCACTGCATGGTTATCAGGGCACCACAGGCTCAAAAGTTACATAAAATACATAAACAGGCCACAATTCTCATTCACCAACGGGAAAAGAGTTTTAGTTAGCTCTTTACTAACAACGATAGCACTTGTACATTTAATAGCTGTGAAAAACAGGAAGATACAACTAAGGAGGGTCAACTGGTCTTTAAAGCATGGTCCTTTGTAAAAATAATAGTTTAGAAATACCTTAGAAAGCTCCACCACCTTAAATAAGAGTGGGGTTTCTTTGTCACAGAATTAGTTTTGTGACACAACTAAATGAATGTAGAATAACAACGGTGAAGCCAGTGCAGGTTTTCCACGTTTAGTCACACAGAGGTAGGAGGTTTTAAATTACCCTAGCAAGCTTCAGAATTTTTGTATGATTGAATTGATATCTCAAAACACCTCTAAATGGTCACTTTTAAAAACAGCTAAACATTTAAGGTCCCCTTGCAGTGTGTGACACAAGGTACACAAAACAAGAAGCTATCAGGTGCAATCCAAAGAGAACAGTGCAAGACCACTGTGGCCTTGAAATTAAATACATAATTCAAGAGAGTACAGGAGGGAATAACTTCTCAGGCCAAGGGTTTCCGCTATTTTTAAACTTTTTTTCCCCCCTAAGGAACTCACCATGATAATCCCCTTGGCTTGGTGGATTGGACATGATAATCTTCATGCAGCTGTATGGGGTATAATCAGTTCTCCTTCCTTCTTTCCCATAGCTGTGGCGAATGCTGTAAGCATATCCTTTGTCAAACTAAATAAAAACAAAAGAATACGTTCTTACATATTGTGCCAGTGATTCTATCTGCTCTGCAAACAGAAATATTTGATAACAAAATAAATCTTCCGAGCATATTTAAACTGAGAAAAATAAAACCCGAGTTGTCTCCTGCTAGCTTTGATTTTTATATTACATGGACTTGTATACACACATGTATGTGTTTTACAGACACATCACAAAAGAAGTAACTGCATTGATTCAAGGTGTTTTCAGGTGATGCAGTAATTGCTTTAGAGATAAGATCATTTAGAGATCAAAGGTTTGAACCCCACAGTGTCAGTAAATGGAGAAAATGACATGAGTTCATCTTATTTTGTATGTGGCAATAGGTGACATAAAATCTGTAGCAGAATTAGAGAATTTAACATACGGATACTGTAAGTTGCATTACTTACTATAAGATATCAAGGAAGATTTGTTCAAAAAACGAATAGAATAAAACAATGAAGCATCATATTTTGAATTACGCATCCTCAGTTTCTCTTCTCCTCAAAAAAACTATGACAATACATAAAAGAACTGTGCTCTTGCTCAATTCAAAATTTTAGCATTAACTTTACATAAAGTTCTGTCTGACTTAAATGTAAACAACTCCCATAAGAATTTATGTTTTCTTCTCAAAAAACATTTTAAAATAATTTATTACTCTGATATTTTATTAACGTAAGACAATGCAATGTACTGAGAAAAATCATTCAAGCATACAACTGGTAAATCTACTATTTCAAGGATACCCTCATTTCTACAGATAAAAGTAGTTCCCTGTTTGGCTTGTGGATATCCAAATAGTAATTGAGAATATTCATATACCTACAAAATAACTTGACCTGCTAAAATATATCTAAAGTAAAATAAAAATGTAAGTATATTTTTCTTCATATAAAACTGTCATGTTTTTGAAAAATATAAATAATTGTAAAACTATAAGATAATATGCAAATTCAGAATAAACATATATAAAAACATAGACAACCTTTGAGAATAAAATCCTAAATTGCACCTGATTCAAGGGGTAAAAAAGAAACTTCTCGATCAACTTGCTGGTCATAATCAAGTCAATGTATCAAGAAGAGTAATATTCAGCACCCCTTCCAAATAAAGCTACATTGACTAATTAATCCCTACTGTGCATTTGACAAAGTGACTTTACCCTATTTTAAAGAGATTTAAAAAAAAAGTTGGAAAGAGAAAAAAAGAGAAGAGAGAGAAAACAGATAGCATAGTATTTTCCAGCATAGCCGTGGACAGGATCCAGCATGTAGGAATATTCCTATCTAGTCAACTCTTTTGCCCAGGACAGAAAAGAACTGGTTGGTTGAATAGTAAATGAACACTGGTTTTGCTCTCAACAGAGAGCCGGGCTTACCAACTCTTCATTAGAAAGAAGAGTCAGACTGTATGAGGACCTGCTACAGGTGTGTGCAGGTACTCGTGAAGTGCTGAGGGAACAGGTACCCTCCCCACAGCAGGGTAAGCAGCAGCTGCTGGCTGAGTCCTGCTCCCGCGGGAGCTGCAAATGGTGTATTTACTCCTGAAAAAAAAGCAAACATCAAATACAAAGACGTGCATATTTTAATTCCCAACATCTGAGTGGACCTGTTAAACTGAAGATGGAGTCTGTGATCCTATAGCCACCTATTATTCCATCCGGCAGCTCTGGAACCTTTTCTCTTTCTTTGCAAAAGATGAATGAAGTCGTATTTCATTTGCTTAACAAAGGATATTTGAACAAGCAGTTAAATTAGATTAAATTAGGTTTTTGTAAGGGAAAAGCAAATCTTGAATGCTTTGGGATGTATTGCTTAGTTTGCCAGAAAATTAACAGCCCTCTTTAAACAGTTCTGTAGACTAAAATCTTTAGCTGTACTTTTCACATCACTTGCCTTAATGTCCACTGAAATTACTTTTACTACCTAACTCATTATTTTATGCCGAGAAGCAGCTCTTGCAGTAAATAGAAACAACAGCTCATAATAACACAACAAGGCCTTGGGACAGGTTGGATATTTTCTCATCACTTTCTTGTAACCCTGTTTGGATCTCAGAGTTTTCACAGTGGCAGATGGCAGAGAAGAGTAACACAACTACGTGGCGCAAGTTAGCACGCGCGCAGTGACAGGCTTCACTAAAAGCACTCTCATCCTTGGGTTTCAGTGTTTCTTATCATTGATTAAAGAAACGGGATTTTAGCAGGGCAAATCTCCAACAGGCTGTGTGGCCATCCTCAGTGGGAAGAAACCATGAATTGTGGCATTTCTTATCAGAAAACACACCCCGTGGAACTGTCCTCCCTTGTACATTGGGGGATGAACTCAACGATCAGGCTTGCTTTTTCCCTATACCATAACTCTTCAGATGTGTACAAAGAAAAATCCCCCTCAGGAGCAATCCCTTTTGTCAGCAAAAGCACCAACGTATAATTAGACATGTTTGAATGAGCAGAAATAAGAAGGCAGAGGTAGGCAACTGTCCTCTCTGATTTATTCTAACTCCCCAAACTGAAGCAGTAGAATTTTCACAGTTCCTTGAACAAAATAAAACAAATTATGTGCAGCACACATCATGCAAATAGGTGTTTGCAGGGTCATTCTAATTGCTTATTGCTTGGTTTTAAACTATTTCAGAGAAATAGTTTTAAAACATCTAAAACTACTACTACAGTATATTCTAACTGCAATCTACTATAAGGTCATTATGGCAAAAACTGTAAAAGGTGAAAATTCAAATTAAGTTATTTGAAAAAACACTTTTTTGGTGATGGCCCTGTAAAAACGGTCGAGGTTTCCACTGAAGCCTGATATGAACTTGCTCAACAGTAAAGACGCTGCATGAGTGGGTACATTTACCTTGTATTCTGCCTGACAGTTTCCACTAAAAGAAACATAACTCAGGAATGCACAGGCAAAAAATTATTCTATTATCACAGAAAAACTGGGTATCCACATAAATCCCACCACAGTCTGCACTAAATATCAATGCAAATTTACCACTAAAGTTACAATAAAACATCAGTGTTAAAGCAACATCATTATACTATTGAGTATCTACATGCACTGGATCACCTACACCACTAGTAATACTCAAGAGCAGGAATTCTCTGCATTTTTTTGACAGTATGGCCCACATCTCGACTATCTCAGTTATTTTTCCTCTATTTAGCTCTCTGAGCTTTCCAAAATCTGCAAGGCATTTGTAATTTCTGTGCTGGTTGGAGAGGCCATGGCTTTGGTGAGAGAGAAAGGGATCAAGAAATATGTCTCGTTTAAGCAATGAACTGGTTCCCACTGAAGCCAAGAAGCTGAGGCAAAGACAACCCTTTAAAAACACCTCTGTCAAAATTTGCCACTCTGATGCTGAAATGTGCAAATCTCGGGATTAGCAGTAGTGTGTACGTTTTTGTTTTAAAAAACTACAAGTCAACTGTCTGAGCTTTAACATGATCCATGAAGATAAACAGGTTTTTGGGGACCTTTCTTTCTTGCAGGCATGGCTGTAGGATGCACATGATGCCTGGTCTGAAGTGCACTGCTGAGTTTTGAGTTTCTGTGCATCAGTATTTGTTGTAACCAACCAAGGTGTGCCGTGTATGAAGGCACTAATGATGATCCTCGGTACCCCAGAACAGGTGACACTGAGGTTTTCTTAGATGACTTCTCCCTATAGGAAACTAAGCTCCTAGTACTGATCAGTGGGACTAAATTAGTAGTCCAAGGCCAGCGTCAAGGAGGCTGGGTAGGACAAGTCCACTGGGTACAGATGAGCGTACTGTAGCAAGGAACTTACATTTTGCTTTTATGTGGTATATTCACATGAGTATCAGACTAATGCAGATTAATTTGCCGTATAAGTGTTAGTTAAGACACATATACCGTATTTGACAGTCTTCAATAGAAGACATTCAAGTTATAAATTAAGGTGTAAGTAAGATATAAATAAAAAGGTATATAAAAAAATATATGGATAAACTATGAATTTGCAAGTGGTTTAGCCTAATAGCAGATGACTATGTTCCAGTTAGGAATTTAAGGAAATGCTATTTTCAAGAAATTCTGATCACATAAATGCACACAAGATCTTTCGATATGGAATGAGGATGTACATCAAACGGACCATTTGGCAAGTATATGTTTCCTCTGAAGAAGAGCTTTCATCGAACAAAGCAAGGAAGGATGGGTCATGTATACCTCAAAATTATCAACCTCATACAAATGAATACACTTCCAAAAGAGAACAATAACAAATGACATTCCAAGGCATTCCAGCCACTGCAGAATAAGTATCATGTCATGACAGAGAGTTACTTTCCTTATATCACTTATATTTGCAGATCATATTTTCCGATCAGTATCTGGAAAAAGAATTAGGTCCTCCAGAAATCTGTTATCAATTCTAATATTCAGCATGCGTATTAGGACAGAAAATAATTTGCTGACAGGTCTTCCAAGCCCTGCATGCTCAGGTTCACACTTACACAAAACTTTCATGTTTCAGTTTAACTACTTATATATACTCTGTAAATTTTTCTGCATCTACTCCGAACAGTACTGGGAGATTTATTTATTTAAAGTCTAACAACTAAGCAAAACGACTGCAGTAATTCTGTCTAGATTCTTGGCTGACCACCAGATTAGCTCCAACTCTGCAAAATTCAAATAAGTAATGGTTTAACACCTTTTTTTAAACAGTCATTAGGTAATTTCCTGACTAAAATTGTTGAGCCTGTATGGATAACAGCTTCAAATTCATAAATTTATCATACAAAATTGCATATCTTCTGAAATAATTGGTTCACTTTTTTATCCATTTCCTAAACAGTCGCTCAAATCATTACTGTTGACACTGCTTAGTTGGCATATCTTTTTCCAAGAAACTTTTTTTTTTCCCCAAGCTTACTCTTAAAATAACCTCAACTTGAGGTTATCTTTCCCAAGCATGGTTGTCATTTAGGAGCACAAATAAATGCTTCTCCATCTGCCAGTGACAAAAATTTTCAATTTATCATAAATTCTCAACCTGTAGTACGATTTCTATGCTTTAAGGTACAGATCAGAGACATCAGCTAAAACTGAGCTGGAAAATTCCAATAGGTTGTGCAGCAGTCGTTACAGACCGATTCACACCAAGTACAAAAAACTCTAAAAAAATTCCAAACCACATGAGGCAAGAACTGCTTTGCCCTGGAGATGGCTCCATGTACCACAAGGAGATCAGAGAAGTTTTGATCAGTCAAATTCCTTGTATACCCCAGACAACTCATGCAAAATGTAGGCTTTTGTTTACAGTAGTCTAAACTTGCCTTAATATAGCTTAGCTAAATATACAATTTATGTATGCTATTTCTGTACACATTTACATGGACCAAGACTTTGAGTCAGGAAAAGTATAAAATAAACTACAGCAGGCTGCCTTCTGCCTTAAGACACTGCATCAAAATATCAGCATAACCCATCTTAAAGCCATCTCCTATGTTGTGGTTCAAGCCCAGTCAGTGATCAAATACCAGACAGCTGCTCACTCATCCCCCCCTTCCCAGTGGGATGGGGGAGAGAACCAAAAAGAACCCTCATGGGTTGAGATAAAGACAATTTAATAGGACAGAAAAGGAAGAGAGAATAATAACAACAACAATTATAATAATTAAAAAATATACAAAACAAGTGATGCTCAATGCAGTCGCTCACCACACACTGACCAATGCCCAGTCCATCCTCAAGCAGCAATCGCTTCACCTGCCCAGCCAACTCCCCCCAGTTTATATACTGAGCACAACGTCATATGGTATGGAATATCGCTTTGGCCAGCCTGGGTCAGCTGTCCTGGCCGTGCCCCCTCCCAGCCTCTTGTGCACCTCCTTGCTGGCTGAGCAGGGGAAGCTGAAGAGTCCTTGACTTAGCATAAGCACTACTTAGCAACAACTGAAAACATCAGTGTGTTATCATCACTATTCTCATAGTAAATCCTAAACACAGCGCTATACCAGCTACTAAGAAAAATATTAACTCTGTCCCAGCCAAAATCAGGACATCCTATAACATGATTTTTCTTCAGCACATGCTTGGACAGCACATCCATGAAAAATTTTATTAGCTACTTCAAGACATTGCAATATTTCTTTCTGTATCTAAAATTATCCATACTTTTTTTTTTTTTTTAAAGTCTGTTGATGTTTCATATACATTATATTGGAAAAATTCAGACAGAGAAGATGCATTTCAAAACACGGTCAAAGAAGAGACATGTCAATTCAGATTTGATTGTTTGGAGCAAACAATGATGGAGTTGCTTTCAAACTGAAGCCTCTGAACAAAAAACTGGCACAGGGAAGACCCTTCTTTTGTAGATGGCCACTGAAATAAAGTTTTGTTGGGTATAACAGCTTGTAGAGGTCATGAAGGTAAACGTGACTTCAAAAACTACCTTAAATTAAGAGCATGTAAAACTGTGACTTCATTTTAATGCTCACTAGTAAGAGTAGAAAAAAAAATAATGTGATTTTTATTATAATACTTGATTCATTTCTCCTTCTAGTAAACTGAAATGTCTTTGTGATTGAAGAACTATACAGCAGTCTTTATTTAAAGAGTATTTCTACAGAACATGATAGGATTCCCTTAGCATAATGTCCTATCTTCTTGGCATAGTATCACCTACACACAGCATTTTTCTTGAAGAAAAAGAGATATACCTGAAAGAAATAAGTCCTCTCCATATTACGCTGCACCAATCTAATTCTTTATGGGATTATAACGCCTAAGTCATTTCACATAGTACTCCATTGATTATACTAGTAATTTTCTCTGATATCCTTAATATTTCCCAAACCTACAAACTTAAAAAAGATGAAAATGCTATGTATTGATGAATATCACTGTTTTGAAATTCCCAAGAACCATTAATTTTCCTGAATAATTGCTTAACCTACTGTGAAATTTTCAGTGAGTAACACTACCAAAAAGGAAAAATCCGAGAGAAAGAACAGCCATTTTAAGACAGAAATCAGTTTGTGGGTGACAATTTCAACCATATCAGAATTCTACTAACAAAATAATACACCACCTTATCAAAAATATTGAAGTTTTATGCTGCAAGTTCAGTGTTAAAGAACATGGAGGTGTAAATTCCTTCCCATTTCAAATGAAACAACTACACAAATAAGGTCATGTTTATGAATTATAATCAAGAATTATAAGGACATTGGAAATCATAGCAAGAAAGTAAATATTTTACGTGGTAATTAACACTAAACAGGTGATGAAAACTTCTGTTGCTTTGTTTTTAAATAGAAGAAAATATTAAATCTTATTTTAAACAAGAATTAAACAGCTGCATTAAAATGGCAATTTTTGGCAGCACCGTAAGAGATACTGTGCTTTTCTTAAGTATCTATAAAAACATGTTGGTACTTTCCTTCAAATAACAAATGAATACTCAATAAACCAAATTACTGTAAACATGTTTTATTTTCAACAGATTTCTGCAGACCGTTCTCTATCGCTTTAAGGAACACTTAAAAAAAAAGCCTTTCTAGTATCAGAAAACAATCTTGAATCCTTTACTAAATATTTACTCCGTAACACACTCATTTAGAAAGTTTATTATGAGATTAAAAAAAAAAAAAAATCCAATAATCAGTTTCAAAACCAAGGAATTTCATTCGGTTAGGAAAAAAACCATACATCACACTTCTGGCACTCAATGAATTACAAGCACACCAATGCCTTTCAGATTCTTCTCTGAATATCGAAATGCGAGAAACACTGATTGAAAAACGTCAGCACAAGTTAACTGTGTAACTTGGAAGTGTATCTTTCAGCAGAAGGTAAGCAGTAAATTAACAGGTTTATTAATTTCATCAGAAGTGGGAGACAGAGAATAAAAGTTACCGAAACGTTCAATAGCAAAGGAAAACACAGAAAGCATTATCACTGAAAGAGACCTAAGAGTGTTAGCAGGTTGCATAGTAGACAGAAATTTGGCAAGTGGTACAATAAAAATCAACTAAGTTAAACAGAACTAGAATAGTAACTAACTGTGTGCAGCTACAGGAATAAGATTCAGCTCCAGACATTTAAATCCAGACGTCTCCCATTATTGTCAATGGACGTCAATGCAATCAGAGGAGCCTGGGGAGCAATTCAATTTACCCTAACGTAGGCACCTAGAGGCTCATTAAATATATCTTTCTCTAGACACTATTGACTGTATAGGCTAGATCTCTATCGATCATAATGGCAGCTTACAATCCCAGTGTGAAAAATATATATACCAAAGAGAAAAGAAATTCAGTCTGTATCAGAACTGGGAGAAATCCATACTTATATGTATACCACTGCGGCGCACATTACAGGTTTTCAGAGAAGACGGATGAAGACTGGTCAGAGACCCCAGCAAAGTCCAAAAACTAAATTCCTACTGCTTATCCAAGCTCTATCAGTACTCTAAACAAGAGCACTCTGACAGTTCTAGTTTTATTTGAGCACAGCAAATATGGAACGCTTTTACAGTCTCACGTAGCTCATGATCTATTACACTGTAGCATATCCTGTAATGCAGATCAGCATATACAATAAAAATCTAAATGTATAGGGAAGAAATAGGAAAGAAAACCAATGTCAGCATGGACACATGTTGTCACGTTGTGAAGAATCCTGAAACGTGTCCAGCTGGACTCTGGTTTTCAACAGATTATAAGACAAACCAGCAGTGAAATGCAGGACTGGGACATAAGGTTTAGACTGAAGGCCGACAGAGGGTTTATTCGCACTAACCCATCACAACTTGTTAAAACTGTGGATGAGAAGACAGGCATTCAGCAGACCAGACTCCAACAGGCCAAAGGGGCAGCCCAATGGACTTTGGGAGAGGTTTAGATGACAGCAACTACTCTTGGCTCTAGTTTGTACCCTAGATATCTGAGTATCTTTTGTTTCACAGAAAATAGTCCCACATGGATATTAGATAGAAAATTGTTGTCATTCAACTAAACAGTCTGGCATGGCAGACATCCTTCATTGTAATAATAGTAATATTCCTTATAAGGAAGGAGAAAGCGCATACAAGAAAGCCAAGCTATCCAAGCAGCTATATTACAAACTAGAACTTCAGCAGGGTATGATGACTCCCAGGTTGCTGAGATAGCAGAAGAAAAACTCACAAATGAGAGAAGGTCTGAGGGAAAAATTGCCTCAGCCATTCCAGGCAATCAAAATTAGCAGGATCGGCCTCATTTTGAACAGGACTCTTGGCATTAAAACAATAGACACACATTCAACTACAGCACCAGAAATGAGTCCAAGGGAACAATGCATACTGACCTGCTCTTGAAGAGTGCTGCTGCTGGCATGGGTTGCAATTCACCTATGTTAGCGTGTTCCCAGTTCCACAGACCTCTAGAGGATACTGGAATTAATCCAAGGAAGTCTGGCTCATTCACCAATACTCCAGTTCTACTTAGTACCTCTGCCAGAGAGTCAAAAGATCTAAGCAAGTTCACCACAACAGTTGAAGTTCTCTGTCTATGCATCGTTTCCAAAAAGCAGCCATCTCCTGACACAGACAAAGATGTCATGCTCACTGAACTGTCTGTATTTTACAAGCTGGGTGAACTACACAGCATTCCCTAAATACACAATCTTTAAAGCAGAGACTGGAAGGTTTTGCATACTTTTTGGACTAAGTAAACCACAGAATTGTTCTTCCCTTTTGTCCTTGTTTCAGCCAGGACGGAGCTAGCTTTCTTTTCAGCAGCTCCTGTGTTTTGGATTTAGTATGTAAAAAATGGTGATAGCACACCATTCGTTGCTGCCGAACGATCAAGGACATTTT
>KL274643.1:0-27872 GCA_000699545.1 Podiceps cristatus
TTTCTAATCTAACAGTATTTTTTTTTTTCTGAACTGGTTTATATTATGGGTGACTTCTATTACTTTCAGTTGAGTTCAGAGGATTTATCAGGTGTATCAGCTGAAGGTGTAGCTATACTAATTCTGCTCTATGCCTCCAGCACATGTATCTCTCTCTCTCATACCACACCAAGAGCGGAAGGAAAACAACATGCTCATATTAACAGTCTCCACCTTGAATTTCTATAAGTATTTCTGGAGGGAGGCTGGTCTTCAAAATATTTATCTTTCTGCTTGGTTTTGAACCTTCTATCATAAAGCACTTATAAACTATGTGCAGTGGATTAAATTCACATTTTAATAGCATCAGCAGATAGATCAAGTGGAAAAAGAAATAACAAGAATGGGGTAGTATGTTTTGCAAATTTAAAAGTTATCTGCCTGATACCGATTCTGAACTTGAAGAAATAACAAAGGTCATGTAATACATATTCATGCATCACAGAGAGGGAATAAACAGTCCTTCTTCTGGCACTGGACCCTTTTGCATAGCTACCCATTGCGTGCCAACCAACTCCTGACTCTTAGCAGGCCTGAGAAGAGTGCTCAGTGAAGAAGGAGGATGGCTATGATCAGGAGAGGAAAAATTACAGCCACCTGCAGAGACTTTATGTATACCAACTGAAAAGAAAGAATTATCTTTATTCTCCTGCTAATTACTCAGAGAACACATGCACATATTCATATGTGTTTACATATGTATATATGTATATTAAAAAACCTTGCCCAGCCTTTTATAGCGGAAAGCATCTTCCATGGGATGGAGTATGCCTATAAACACCAGCTCTGTTTCTGGCCAGAAATCAAGACATCTTTTGCTATCTTTTACCTGGTCTTTTTCACTTGTAACTATTCATGGTGAAAAGAGTTATTCCACCAAGAAAAAAAATATTTGAGGCAAGTAAGTGGTCTGTTCGAATCTGCCAATTCACTCTCTTGCTTAAGCAAGTCTTCAGTGAATAGTAATAGAGAAATAGAATGTTTCCAAAATTAAGGAATATGGCTGTCAAAAATTACTTTTCATGCAGCTTCTTTTAGATCTTAAATGAACAGTGCCCTCTTTATTTGCCCAAATACTGAGATGTTCTGCATTGAAGCAAACTCTAAGCAGAAGCTAGGTGTAGTTATTCTTTTAAAGTAATATGCCTGTAATATGAGCAGGATTAACTGCTCCATGAAAAAACACATTTAAAATATTCTGGTCAGAATAAAAAACATGGTTAGGGTACAGCGGACAATGTAGTGACTTCTCCATATGAGGCTGGAATATTAAAGTCTCAGTGCTCAGCCATTATCATAAATAGCAGGAACCAATAATGCCATGGCCGATGCAGACTTCTCATTCAATTTAAGTTTCTACAAGACATGAAATCCAGATTATTTATGGAGGGAATTTTCATCCCCCTCGCACATCCATTGACACCACACCGCAAACAGTCTTTCCCACTGCAGCCACCTGTTAGTGGGCATGCCCTGAAACCTGTTTTCCAGCTCTACATTTGGAGCAAAGCAAACATCACTTGTAATAAATTCCATTTTTCCCAAGCTAGTCTTCTTCAGGTGTTCTAAATTATTGTATCATAAAACATACAACAGGGGTTTTTTTGAAATATTTATCAATATACATTGTCGTCATTTCGATTTGCTGCTTATGCCATAAAACTCTTTGTTCTACTGAAAAATCTTAGTGAATGTTTGAAGGCAAGACATTCAGATTGGTTGTTGGACACAACTATAAACAAGGCTTGTTTATATTTCAGAATTTATTTTTTTTTTATGCAGAGAATCAGCAGTATGTATTCCAGGTTTTTCTTCTGTTTTGCATGAACTGATCATAAAATAAGTTACCATGCTTAAAAATACAACAGCATGCATTTTCTACTTTTTTATTTTAATAGCAGCTGTTGAGAGACTAAGCTACAGAGGAGCTACACATATGTGTGTGGGGCGTGTATGTGTAAACTTGCTGAAGCTGCTGAGTAAATGTTTTAGCAAGTTACACCTTTTAAGTACGGAGACTGACATAAATAGATATACCCACTGTAATATCTTTAACTTTCTACAACAGGATTGTCAAAATGCAGGAGCTTCAGTCCACTTTTATCAACACGGGCACCTGTAACATGGGATCCACTGGGCTGGGTGAGGCTGAAGCTCTGTCCAAGGGAGGAAGCATCCCGTAGCAGATGACTAGAAAAATAAAAAACATCAGCCTGTTATTCTTCCCTAGGGTACCTTCCCAGCCTCCAGCTTTCTTCTATCTGTATTTTTAATGGCCCCTGCTGACTTTACCCCTAACAGTTTATATGATCTTTAGCAGTAGTTAAAGGCTGTGGAAATTGTGCCACAGTTTAATTATGTGTTATTTGGGGAACCATGACTTTTAGGCGGCTCAGGACAAACCTGCTATTATTCCTTGTCGCCTCGTGGCTCTGGTAAGGGGACAGTACAATATTGCCCACTATTGATTTTCTCCGTGCTACTTACGATTTCATAGACAACTATTATATCTGCTTACAGGCTGAGGAGACTTAGTCCATTTAATGATTTGCAAAAGGACGTTCTTCTGTGGTTGTGGCCATCTTGCCACTTCACTCTGAATATTTGCTGTCTGAGATAAGGCAGGACCAGATCTGCACCCACCCAGAACTCAAAATGAAGATACGCGCTGGCTTTAAGCATTGGCATGTTAGTAACTTACACTCTGCTCTTTAGTCCTTGACCACTAATCAGTTTGAGTTTTAAAGTCATTGGGTGGTTTTTTTATCTGAAAAATTACATAGAGCTATATCTTTTAACTCCTCAGCTTCTTGAATGCTAATAAATCATTACAGTTTTCAGAGGTGTTGTATACTGAAGCAAACTTCAGAAAGAAATGTGAAGAGGGAACATTTACGGTATGAGGCTACTGGCTGTTGAAGAACTTTTAATTGCTTATGTGGTTCATTTAGTATTCACTGTTTGCGCATAGAGCAAGACGTAATTAAAGCAAAATTACATTTGGCTACAGAAATATCTTTTTTTCTACTGGTAAGTCAGATGTACAGTTTTTGTCCTTTGTCCTCCCTGCACTTTCCAAGTTTCTTGACTCTGTTAGTAAACTTAGGCTGAAGTAAAATGAAGAGTGACAAAGAATATATTTTCCCCATAAGAAATTTGCCATGGGTCAACAGCAAAAACATCCAATGTATTTGATCTTAGAATATTATATTTCATGCAGGTCACATTTGTTGATGCTGACAAAGCTTCCCTCACTTTTTATTAAATTTATTTATCTAAAATCCTTTTACTGATCTAGAATGTGTGCTTACTTTCTTTAAAACAGATAGTGAATTTTGAGAGAAAGTAAATTTCAGATTTGCATAAATTAACCTCTGAAACAGATGAGTTTGACTTCAAGTGCTAATGAAATCATGTATGAGTTAGAAATAAAATTTAATTCTTCCTTCCCTACCCTAAGTAAATGACACAATCCTACCTTGTTCAGCTGTATTTGTTGCTTGGTTTGCATCACATACTTTTATTTATTTTGCATAGCTATATACGGACACAAACACTGGAGCTGTAGCTGGGTTCTTCTGGTAAACAACGTTTTTTGTTCTAAGCCTTCATTTAAATGTTATCTCTGAAATATGTCTTCCGTAGGGAAAATAAAATAGAGAGTAAAGAATTTTCCAGGAGCTCTGCAGCAAGAATTGTCTGCAGTTCTGCATTGCTTATCACCTGGCTTGGTTAAAAATACCAACAGATACGTTGCATATATGCGCAAGAAAAAAAAAAAAAATATTACTTTTAAGGTTTCCTAACTGCATACTGTACGTTGGGGAGGTGCCACTCTCTAACTTTAGTAATAAGCTTACTGCCTTTTATTGTATGCTATATTGCCACAAATGAAGCTCAAACTCAGGCGCTACCTTGTTAGCCCAAGCCCCAGCTGATTTATGTAACCAACACTGTACTTGGGCAACAAACAATTTTTTCTGTGGTAAATACATTTTTCCCATAGACTCACAGCAGTGTTGTTTCTGTGGTCAGTCTGTCTGCAATTTTATCCATCTATCTTAACTACTAGTTTAAGATGCACCCATGTCCGTGTTAGTGAGATCCCAGATGAGAAGGGAAATTTATCACTTGTGAAAGAGCATCACTGTGGAGAATACACATTTTGTTCGAGGTGACAAATTGGTTACACTTGAGAGAAGCTTTCAAAATTCGAAGAAAAGGTGCAGCATAGAGACCAAACATTGAAGATTTTCCCTATAGTACTTTGTAAACATGTCATGAAAGAACCAGCTTGAGGGATAAAATAGTAGATCAGCCTCTTCTGAATTCAATCTCTGACTTTTTTTCCCTAAAAACTTGCAGAAAACTTGTTGTTCTGTACTAACTCAGACTTCTTCAGGAGGCATGTATTCGTTCTCTACATGATGCAAATGAAACTCATTCATTTCAAGTTGAAAAACCATCAAATACAGTTTTTACAAGTGAATTGACTGACATTTAAAGAGAATGAACATTTCCCATAAAGACCAAAAATATCCCAGGAGAATAATCTGATCATTTTGCCAAAAAGTGGTGCCATGGCCTTTGAATTTAAATAGTGGCTGCCAGGGGAAAATCCAGTGTCGTTTTAACAGAGAGAGAAGTTTGGGAACTCAGTTATGTATTGGTTAAGTCATATGAGTGGAAATAGCATTGTAACATGCACTGTACCATGCTAAGTTTTTTTAATTTGATCACAAACCGATGGCCTTAATTCATATGCTGACTTTTGTTTGACAGAAGATAGCATCCCTGATGATAGTCAATAAACTAAGGGTTTATATAGTTGCATCCAAGCTGCATTCATAAATGATAGAATAAAAATTATTCTTAGCTTTAATTATTAATGTTATTTTGTTGGAAACAATAACAGGATTTTCTGGGATTAATTTGACATGATACAAATGCCAAGTAAAAAGACATCTACTTTTTGAAATGTTAAGGATTTTTATGTAACTTTCAGAGCAGGGCCCTGGGTGTTGGCAAAGCAGCAGATTAAGGTTTGAATCAAAGGCTAAATCTGCACTAGGGCTGAGCATGTCATGCTCATACCCAGCTCCGAGGTCCCTGACATGCAATGAAATCTCCAGGTCTTAGCAAAGACAGGTGCTATTTTCAGCACCAGATGGGTGCCCAGTTGATCAAAATTCAGCATGGAGATCAGGGAGGTACCCAGGGATGTCAGCTGTTCCTTAAGCCACTTAAGTGTTCTCATTACTTGTCCTTCAGGTGTTCCAGGGAAATTTTGACAATGACACGCACCGTAAGAACGTCATCGACCCTCCGATCTACGCCCGGCACATCCGCATCCTCCCGTGGTCGTGGTATGGCAGGATCACCCTGCGGTCGGAGCTGCTGGGCTGCACAGCGGAGGACTGACGCGGATCTCCGTTAGGCTTAGCAGCTCTTGGTGTAGCTAAAAGTCCCTCCGTAGAAGAAACTGTGCAAAGCCTGTAGGATGCTGAATGGGTTTTTCATGAACAAGTGCTCATTTTATGGTAGGCCGCTAACTGTCTTTCGCAAGGAGGTCTAAGCCTGCCCTTTAAACGATCCAATCCGATTTTGTCCTTGAAATCTGTTAGTGTCATCCCTTCTGCTGTGGAATTACCTTTCTAGTTTTCCTTTGAGTTGTTCACATTAGTTGAAACGTGTTAGGGAAAAACAGCAGCATCCTTTTTACAAGGGAAGAGAAATAGCATGACAAAGCTCATTTGCAGCTTTAGAAACATTGGGCTGACGAGTTCTCCATAAATCATACCATCATCTTACTTGCAAAAAGTGATACTGCAGCTTTTAGCAATAAGTTTACTTGGGGATGACTGCATTATAGTAATTGTGCCTATCAAACACTGTCAGTATTTATGACATATATTTTGGAAGATACTCTGTGGTACTGTAAAACGGTACCTGTGATATTACAAGCTACCTTTCATCACTTTCATCCAAACAGCAGAGTCCATGCACCTAAAGGGTTTTCCTAACTAACCTCATTTTCCTTCTCTATTTTGCATGCTACAGACATGGCCTCCATCTTTTCTGTTTAGTATCACCACTAATGTTATTTTCCTTGGAAGAGGTGACCTGTTTGCATATGGAACAAAATCTGCTCTCAGTATATTATGAAGTTAATGAATTTGCCAAAGTTTATTAATTCTGCTTGAGATGCGCTTTTTCAAGGAGGCTGAGATGAGATGCCAGGGTACTTGGGGTATCTCATCTTATATTCTCATATAGGTAAAGGCACACAGTGCATCAGAAGTCCTGAGCCCGTTTCATGACTTGCCTGGGAGTGAGCACACAACCCTAGACAGAGATGACTGCTCAATTATTTTTTTCAGAAACCTCCTTAATTTCTGTGAGGAGGTAAATGTGGGGTGAGGAATCAGGTGCTAAAAGACATGGAGGAGGAATCCCTTACTGCCAGAAAACCCTCTTGGTAGTCTTTTCTCATGGTGGCAGTCACAGTCTTCCTCCCAGGCATGAAGGCAAGAGGTGTCATAGGAGTTCACCAAAGCTGAGCCCTTGGCACCCTCCACTCCCAACTGTGTGTTTTCAGACATATGCCAGTGAGCCACGGGGTGGCCAACTTTTGTCATGCTTCATCTACAGAAATGCTTCATACATGCTATGTTGATAAAACAACATGACAGCCAGCGAGGACCCCAATTTAAAAAGTAGTTTTTAGGAGGAAAAGTGGAGCAGTATGGGGGATATTCTCCCCCGTGCCTCAGTTTCCCCCGATGATGGAGATAACAATACCAACCTTTCTAGAGCACTCTGAGTTCCTTTGGAATAAAGTGCTCTGTCACTATGTTAGAGCAGCACCTAAGCCTAAACAAATCCTGGGGCAAGGAGCGAAGGGAAGTTTTATCGCTTACCTGTAATAAAAGCATTTGGGATCACTGCCACCCTTTTAATTTCATAACATGCTGATGTGAAGAGACATAGAGAAATAGATATATATACAGCTGCATGTTTTAGCAAATGTCACTGAAGTTATTTTTCGTCACTGTTACATTCTCACCGAAACGCTGAAGTTTGAACTGGGCACTGCTTCCCAGGCAAAGAGCTAGCTGGCCCACAGTCTGCAAAGGGCAAAGTTTACTTTGGAAACAAAATGGTTTGGATTTCAAGAACCTGCATTTAATCACACATTCTCCACCACAGACAAAATATGTTATCCATTGAACTGTGAAAGACTCTAGAATAGCAGCCAGGAATTTTACATACAAGAATTGGGGATATATTGGTGGCGGTTTTCTGATAGTGTCACTTAAACTGTCACATTTTAAGAAACAGAACACCCTGCCTCTATAAAATGACTTAATCCTTAAACTGTATTTATACAAGTATTTATTTTATAAGGCTTAGACATTTAAAGACTTCTAAAGAAGAGTCTTGTAAAGGTAAAAGTACGTGTAAGAAATGTTGAGGTCCTGTGCAACACTGCTAAGTTTGTTCTTTATTTTTTACTTTGTGCTGCATAACAAAAGCCACTAGACTGTTACTGTCTTGTCTGTAACTGTGTTAACAGCATTTTTAATGATGTATATATGGAGTGGTCTTCAAGCATAGTGAGCGATTTTAAAGAGAAAGTCAATCATGATGGCACATTTAAAGAGTAAAAAAATTCTGAATAGCAGTGGACAAGCATATTCCTAAATTACCTGTTGGCCATGTTTTGCACTTTAGGCTCCACCAAAAACAAAAAAAAAAAGGAAGTAAAAGAGGTCCAAAAACATTTTCCTATTGTGGGAGAGCAGTTGTCCCTGAATTTAAATAGAGATACGAAGAACAGCACACTAGTCAACTATATCCCAAAACTGGAAGGCCATTTCAGAAAATGATGCTCCCTTGTTTAACAACTTGTTTTAATGTTCTTTTGAAATGTTTGTTCTGTGCTCTTAGTTGATTTTTTTCATGTTACTCATCTTTTGCAACTTCTATTTTGGTTTTGAATTTATCTTTCTTGGTTTAGTAATTTCATTGTTATCCATTCATCTGCATATAAAAATAGCATTGTCATGATACCCAACATAGTAATTATACTGTATATTAATTTAGAGTTGAGTATTTTCATCCTTACATCCTGTGTCAGCTTTCATCTGCCAGCAGTCTTCACACCCTGCAAAGAAAGCTCTGTACATTGTGATAACACTCTGTGATAAATTATGAAAGAATTTTATATGTGATGCCCTTACAATTTCAACCAACATACTGGGGCTTCTTCGAAAGAAATCATTCCTTAGCTACCAAGAAGCTTTCTTTAAATGGCATTGTGGAGCCATAATACCAAATTCTGCTCCCAGTGTCTGAAATAACTCTTGATTTCTGTGGAATTCAGAATTAAAAAATAAATAAGAATCAGATTATGGTGTAGAATAAAATTTTTTCCCTTTAATTTTATGTTCTTGTCTTGGTGAACACTATTGGCACAAGGGACAAGTTATAAATTAACATGACTGTACTCTCCCAGTGAAAGCAACTGGCATCCCAAAACCAGAAATAAGTGCAGGACAGGATATGTCCCTTTTAAGAGGGGCTGGAGAAACACTCTGAAATGTTCCTTGATTTCTGTATTAATTGCAACAATGGCATCGAACAAGACTTAAAATGTTCTCCTAATTAAATTTCACCCTGAACCAGTGGAGTATTTGTAGGCAGACTTCACCTTTCTGTAGCTCTGTAATGTGCTACGTTTATAGCCTAGGAAGTAAAGCACCGGCACGAGGCTCCGTTTTATCTGTGTTCTGTTAAGGGCTTATCATGTTAACTGGCTCTGGTTTTGAGGTTGACTTTCTCTTTTGGAATGGCTGCATACAAATTAGTGTCAGTTTTGAAGACTAAGGATACTAAATGAGTGTATCTTTGCTATACAACAAATATGAACTATAATATTCAGTGCTGGCTTCTGATGTGTCAGTAAGTACAGAAGTATCTCAGACACAATGACCTTTGCAACCTTTCAAGCTGTGTAATATTCAGATGGTTTTGTATATACTTTAATCATGTAGAACGGTGTAAAACCAGTATGACCTTGTCTAGTCTTCAAACTTAACAATAAAACTTTTGAAAAATGAGGTCATTTTTGAAGCACTTATATTGCAGTACCTTGAAGGAGATACAACTTATCTCAGCCTCACTGGCAGCAAACACAGAGCAGAGATATGATGTGGCATTTTCCTGGATTCATTTGCGGGGTCTTTGTGGTAGGTAAGTTTGTTTCTGGCAAAATCAACTGTGGTGCTGCGCTCCCTTCAATGTGTTCCCTTTGTTCCTTCAGATAAAAAAGCAATGGTTTGAATCAGTCTAAAAATATTTTCCTATCTTACTACTCTCTGAATGAGCACCAGAAATGTAAACTGACAGTTCCATTTCCTTTAAGTCAAATTTCTTGGGGTATTTATCAGTCCTTATCCTCTCTTCTCTGCTCATGCAGAGGCAAATTAATTTCCAAAACAGTAAACAGCAGCTGCAGCGCAGACCCACTATAAGGCTTCCAATGGAGATGCCAAAGCAGGGCCAGTGCTTGCTCACACCCTTGCCTCTCTTCACTTTATTTGCAGTACAGCCTGATCCCCACAATTTCTTAATTTAGGTAACTGTATCACTTCAATTTCTGAAGAAGCCTGAGGTTAAAGTAGCACATGGAAAAGCCTTTTCTCCTGATTTTAAACAATTATATTTAAAAAAAAAAAATAAAGTTCTGTGTGCTTACAAGAGATGGAGCTTCAGTGGCTTACTCCTTAGTGATCCAGAATAAGACCATAGATACACATGCTTTTGTTTCATTTCCATTTCAGCTTGTGTCCTTTCACCAAAAATTGCCTATTAGAGATAAAAACCATCCTTGAGTATGCACTGATGACAGGTACCTTGTCTGCCAAATGTGTGGTCCAAACACTTAACAGCATATCATCTTTCAGCAGAAAAGCCACAGAATTGATGTTGCAATTTTTTCAGATTATGTATCTCTACCGGTCATAAAAATGAGAATATAATGGTGCACACAAAATGAGGACTACTTTTGGTGAATGATGGTGAATATTAGTGCTTCAATCATAAATTTCAGAAAGTACACATCTTGAATCTTTCTGACTTTTAATTATAAACTGCAACTCTTCCATGAAACTTGGGGCCTGTTGCTGAAGAAATGAAAAGTGAGTTTTCCTCTCATTCTTCACAATGTAGATCTACATTGTAATGTAGACAATGAGAGAAAATAATGAGTAATTCTCTTCAGAAGAGCAACTATTTATCAATGTCCATCCTCCCATACCTGTTGCTAATGAGCTCGAGGGATTAACATGCATATCAACACTTTACATCATTATGAAATATGTAGTCTGATACTTCTGTGATAAACACAATGACACTTATCTTTTACCTTGCATTCCAATAACAGGACACTACTCTGTTCACTTAGTGGTCACTAAGTGACCTGTGATCACTTAGCCTTATAAAATAAAATAGAACAAAACAGAAGATAATTTTACTGATATGAACTTCTCATTTTCTTTTTTAAAATTTGCATCATTTCTTAATAGAGAAATACACTTTAGGATGCAAAAGACTGCTTTAGGTTAAGAATATAAAACATAAAAGGCAGGCTTTATCAGTTTTTGTTGCATAGCTTTATGACTGTATTTATTGCAAATTAAATGATATATATTAGTGTCAGCATTTGGGAAGCTGTAAATGTATATATATTTAAATGCCTTTGAACATAAGAACATGGAAATATGTCTTAGTCCCACAATTTAGCTTGCTAAGAGTGCGGCAAAATATATTTTACCAATATATGTTAGTAACAATACCGGTTGTGTTTTGATATAGTATACATCAGTTTAGAAGTAGGCTGCACAGTATGGGAACGTATGGGAAGCACAGATAACCTAGTGAAATAATAGTCAGGGCACAGCAAGTGGAGAGAATGGTCAGTGCAGCCTGTTCATCATAATATTTGGGATGCTGCTGTCTCGCTGGTTTGCAGACAAATGCATTGTAGTTACTTGAGGTTGCACATCAGATGGCAGGTCAATAGGCAGATTTCTGATGGCCCCATGACTAGAGGAAGGATATCAGCCCTCAAAACATGGTAGGAAAGGTCACTAAGCATTTACATCACACTGGAAAATCAAAAGCAGACTAAATAAACATCTTGAAATATATTGGTTTTCTGGGATGCTGCAAGAGGTTAGTAGCTGTAGAAAAGCGTATTGTATTGCCTTGACCACAATAAATACAATTAAGTACACAGACTATTTGGCATATAATATATATGATCCACTGAAGCAGGATTAAAGGCCTCTTAAAAAGTGGTACAGCATGGTCCTATGGAAGTGTCAGACAATGTCATGTAGATGTTACAGACTGATACGCTGTGGACTTCTGTACTAGATCCACTGGGATGGATTTACCTTTCTTCACTGCTGAGAAGGAGCTTTAGGGAAAGTAGTCATTGCTCAGAGAGTGGGCATTGGTCTGCTTGTGGGAAGTGGTGACTGATTGCCTTTGCAACACAGTGGCAGGGGTGGGAGGGCAGTTTCCCCCCTCTTTCCTTCACTTACTGTTTTTATCTCAGTCCATGAGCTTTCTCACTTTTGATTTTCCTGTTCTCTACCCTGCAAAATATAAATCCTACCTGGGATCTAGCATTATCCACACTGAATTGTATAGAAAAATGTTTTGTCTGAATCTTCTTTTCATACTTTTTACATCTGTCCTATTTTTCACTTGAACAGTGTTGCCTTTACTGGTTTTGACTTGGAAAAATACCATTATTCCATGTGACTCATGTTACTATAACAGGTTCACAGCTTCATTAGAAGAGACTGATGGAGAAATTTTGAATAAGCAATTAAAGCATGCATTGCTTATGTGAATATGTTGTGTACATTTTTTTATATATACACACATGCACATACATATATATATATGCATTTTTCTACACAATGGTGTCATATGGGAATAGAGTAAAGAGGAAGCAGAAGGGTGATAATACTTTCTACATTGTTGCAATACCTGTCACACTCTAAAATTTATAGAACTGCCCAAATAAATCCAGTGTGCATCAGGAGACTAATTAAGAGTTAATTCCATTTCTAGTTTACCTTTTGACATGGGTAATATCAGTGATAGTTTGAGTATATTGCCCCTTAACTCACTATTGTCTTCAATTTCTTTCAGAACAGACTGGAGAAATTAAGATTTGTTGTATGGAAACCATACCTGTTAGAGATCCTGTTTTGGTTCCCAGGATTTGTGGGTGCTGTATAGTTTGGGGAGTAATTTCCTGTTATGTACACATAGAATCATAGATTCACAGAATGGTTTGGGTTGGAAGGGATCTTCAAACACAATCTAGCCCAACCACCCAGCCATGGGCAGGAACAAATTCTACTAGAGCAGGTTGCTCAAAGCCCCATCCAACTTGGCCTTGAACATCTCCGTGAACAATGATCCGAGGGCTGGAGCAGCTCTGCTGTGGGACAGGCTGGGAGAGCTGGGGGTGTTCAGCCTGGGGAAGGGAAGAGAAGGCTGCGGGGAGACCTGATTGCGGCCTGTCAGTGCTTCTTAAAGGGGGCCTATAGGAAAGAGGGGGAGAATCTTTTCAGTAGGGACAAGGGTGATAGGACAAGGGGTAATGGTTTCAAGCTGAAACAGGGTAGGTTTAGATTAGATGTAAGGAAAAAATTCTTTACAATGAGGGTACTGGAGCACTGGAACGGGTTGCCCAGAGAGGTGGTGGAGGCCCCATCCCTGGAAACCTTCCAGCCCAGGTTGGACGGGGCTGTGAGCGACCTGATCTGGGTAATGGTGTCCCTGCTCACTGCAGGGAGTGGGACTGGATGGGCTCTGGGGGTCCCTTCTGATCCAAAACGTTCTATGATTCTATGATCCCAGGCATGGGGCATGCACAGTTTTTCTAGGCAACCTGTTCCATTGCCTCACCACCCTCATCATAAACAATTTCTTCCTTATGTCCAATCTAAACCTCCTCTCTTTCAGTTTGAATCCATTACCCCTTGTCCTATCACTACATGTCATTGATAAAAGTCCCTCTTCACCTTTGCCCCCTTTAGGTACTGGAAGGCTGCTCTAAGGTCTCCCCAGAGCCTTCTCCAGGCTAAACAATCCCAACCCTTGCAGTCTGTCTTTGTAGGAGAGATGCTCCAGCCCTCTGATCATCTTCATGGCCTCCTCTGGACACACTCCAACAGGTCCATGTCCTTCTTGTGTTGGAGGCCCCTGAAATAAACACAGTACTGCAGGTGGGGTCTCACAAGAGTCATGGAGAGGGGAAGAATCACATCCCTTGAGCACATTATGACCTCATGTCCAGTTCTTCCAGCATCCCCAAGTCATTCTCTACAGGGAAGCACTCAATCCATTCACCTCCCAGTCTGTACTGATATTGGAATTACACCAACCGATGTGCAGGACCTTGCGCTTGGCCTTCTTGAACTTCATGAGATTCACATTGACCCACTTCCCTAGCCTGTCAAGGTTTGTCATGACAGCATCCCTTCCCTCAAGCGTATTGACTGCATCACTCAGCTTGTTGTTGTCTGCAAATTAGCTGAGGGTGCACTCAGTCATTCTGTCTATGTCATCAATGAAGACATTAAATTGGTCCCAGTATGAACCCTTGAGGGAGACCACTGCTTTCTGGTTTGCACTAGGACATTGAGCCATTCACTGTAACTCTTTGGATGCAGACTTCCAGCCAATTCCTCTTCCATCTAACGGTCCACCCATCAAACTCATTTCTTCTTTAGTCACAAGAATGTTGTGGTGTACTGTATCAAAGGCCTTACAGAAGTCCAAGTGGATGACGTCCAGAGCTCTTCCTTTGTCCACTGATGCAGCCATTCCATTGTAGAAGGCCACTAGATTAGTCAGGCACAAGTTGCCATTGGTGAAGCCATGTTGGCTGTGTCTAATCACCTCCCCATCTTCCATATGTTTTGACATATCTTCCAGGAGGATCTGTTCTATGATCTTACTGGGCACAAGGTAAGGCTGGGTATACTGGATATAAACACACCCAGTTACAACTTTTTCTATCTTAATGGAAGTGAGAAGCGGGACTAGTGGCATTGTCCATTGTAAGTTCTCTACATCCAGGTCTGCATAATTTTTCCTGAACTTTAAAAATCTTGAAACTGAAATATGCCATGCTATTTTCTACTTCACGCTCATTTGGCATTGAGTAGCCTTCATCACAGTGATGTACCCCATGAAAATTACCCCATCTTTCCCAAGACTACACATAGATACCTATATGCATTCCCAGTGCCTTTTTCTCTTATATTTCAAGATGCCTGTTCTTGCCCCACTGATATAGGAAATAAATAAACAGCACCACGTCTATACTCCTGAGGCTGATAAATACACTGATATGTGAACTGAAGATGAGAGCTGTTTCACAAATGCTGCCATTGATACCCAGCCTATGCGGGGGACAAAATTGCCCGCTTTGAGTATGGACAGAATATAAACTACCAAAGAGAAAGAAAAACTAAAGGCTGATGAGTTTAGAGTAGAATGAGGAAATAATTTGGGAAAGGATAAAGAGGAGGACAGGGGCTTTCAGGGGCTTTAGGTGAAGAGGGGTGCCTAGGACCAGATGAACAAGATTATGTGGAAAGGCAGTCAACGCATATGAACCATATTGAACCTGTAGCACACTGTCCTTGGTGCTTCTTAAAAATTCATCTTTTTTTTTCTTTTTTTTTTTTTCTTTTTTTTTTTTTTAAAGCTGACCCCTCCTGCTTCTTCCTTCAGAGGATGCAAGGGAAAATAAACAACCCCTACTTCAACAAGTACAATGTGAAATTTTGCAAAGGTCATGACCATGTGTAAGAGGATGAAAGTTCTTCTGCTACACTGTTGAAGAGCTACAATTTCTTCTAGCATAGTGCCCAAGCCTACAACCTTGGCACAATCCATTCCTGGAGCCACTTCATCCTTCCCAAGGCAATCACTTGCAGTGTTGTAAGGCATCCAAGCATCTTGGTATAGGTCTGTTGATCACATGGTGCAAAGCAGGGAGAGCATCTCTGTCAGGGCCTCATCCTCTTTCCTTTGCAAGCTAAAGCTGAGCACACATATCCCTGAAATTGGACATTTTTCCTCATGGTTAAGCCCTCTATAAACTCCCACAGACAGTCACCTGTAAACCAGACAAGTATCTGATTTGTAGCTGTCAGTTTCTACCAGCTGTGACCCCAGACTTGTATATTCAGCAGTGTGATTAGTCTTTTTTTCCTTATTTTCTAACTTTTTAACATTTCAGAACTAGCATTTCAAGGATGCTAATTAGGTTCATCAACCTAATCTAGCTCTTCATCTTACGTACGCTGATATAATTTTCTTCCATTTAAGAAAAATAAGTGGGGATGGGGAGACGGTGCTTGTTTGTGGGTATTTTATTTATGTTCCTGGTTTGTTTAATTATCTTTGCTTAAAGGCTTACACAGAAATGGAGTTTTCTTCACATGGGAACAGGGAGCATTACATGAAAGTCAGAAGTGCTTCTTTGTTTTAAAGTCTTTTTTCCTTTTACTGAATGATTTTCAAGTATTTTATTAAAAAAGTCACCAGTGACCAGCGACCAGAATAAGTAAGAAGGCTTTCTTGTTCACAAAGATACCTGGTTTCTAGTTAGGAGTCAAAATGGCTTCCAGAAGAATCTGACCGAATATTTATATAATGTACATATATAGCATGTCACTCACCACTTGCATTAGCTGCTCCACCTTTCTATTTCTTTCCAGTTTCTAAGGTGTAATAGAAAGTGTTGTTTGGCTGTGGGAATGAGACCATCTATTCACAAATGGCTTTTCACTAAGAACACGTTTAACTGTAACGGTCAGATTCCCCAAATATTTCTGGGAGTCTAAAGCCAGACTTCCAAACCAGAGCAGCCCAGGACCTAGGTGTGATGTGGTGAAGGAAAATTTGCCCAGTCCCAGTGCAACTGCTGAGCTGACTGAATGGCATGCACAGTTTACATCTGTAAACACAGAGTGGGTAACAGGAATGGCTCAGTAAACATGTCCCAGTTAATCCCTTCATGGTATAAAAGACTGCACTTCAACTAAAGCGGTTTGGATATTTTTAAACATTTAGCAATCTTTTCCCTAGCTTCTACCACAAGCATTCCTATGGCCTGCAAAAAATGCATTTGTGGTTAATTTCCTCTCCAGTGGGTTACATTCTATTCAGATTAATGACTGAAATGCATTTAGACTGCCTGAATCAACTAATGTGTTCCCAAAGTCAGATAATGGACTTCTAGAAGTCCACAAGGAGATGTACAGTACTGGTCTACCATCTTCATCATACCAAATGTAAGGGCTGCCCGAGACATCCTTGATGTCAACAGCCCAGCAAACAGTCACATGAGTCAATACCTTGATGTCAAGCAACATCTTCACAGACCTAAAGTCTCATCTAAGTCAAAGGAGAGTGAAATGTGCCAATGGTGTTCCAGTACGACTGGTAATGTGCTTTCCAATGGGTGTCATGCTCCTTTCAAGCAATCAGGCAATAGCTCAATATTACCAGGGCTCAAAGGAGCAGTGCTTAGTTCTTACTTAATATCTCTCATGATGATTGTGAAATCATCTGGCACTGTCTTTTGAAAAACCTCCGTTAGTACATAGTTTGTTAGTAAATCACTGAGGACTCTCTCATAGCTGCCTGTTTTCCTTATTTTGAGCTCTCTGTATATACTGGTGATACTTTTGGTTGTATTCCAATGTCACAGTGAATCAGCTGAAATGTATTGACACTTTTGCAGCCCAGATCATCTCCTGAAATGCAGCAAAACAGTGTTTTGATTGAAGAACAGGCAAAAGCTCAGTAACATTCATTTACTGTCTCAAGACAGCCTAGACTGGTTCTTCCTGACTTTAAACCAGGGAATGTATACCTTGGGCTGTGCTGGGGAAGGGGCACTTCAATGAATGTATTTTTTCCCATTAATTATACACACCAAATAAGGGTCCTCCCCTTTAGCTCTACAGTAAAAATGTTGATGGGACCAGCTCCTGATCCCAGTGGATCTTACACAGATCCTTGTGCTTGCACTTCAGCACTGGTAAAAGGCAAAATTTCAAGTATATTTCACTGGCTGCACAGCAGTAATTGAGCTCTCATCGGTAAGACTCCTGGTACAGTTTTTAGGACCAGTAAGCAATGCTGGTAAAGTCATATCGAAGGTGACTCCTTCTCCCATTTTCCCTCAGAGTCCCTGAGCCTTTCCATGGTGTTGGTTTGCCCTTCTCTCCCCAGTCTGGAGCACACCAAAACTGAAATAAAGGTGGAGGGAAAGGAGGGGGAGGATTTGGCCTGGCTCCTGTATGCAGTTATTCAAACCATGAAGCTCTGTGAATGGTGAGCATCACTGCCAGAAACAGCATAGACAGAGTCAGCACCTCCCGTTCAAAAATGCTGCTCTAAGTCTGTGCAGTATAGAATTTGTTTTTATAATTTTTTATCCAATTTATGGAGACTGAATATTCATTATAGAGGGACTGGAGGGGAAAAGAGTAGATCTTCATCTGAACTCACCTCCCAGCACATCTGTGGCTCTTCAGGTCTCTTAGTCTCTAAGATATATCCTAAGCATGTTCTGGCTATAAACAGCTGAGTTATCCTTAATTAAATTAACTACATTAAAATTAATTTTATAGCCAACCTGGTTGAAAGACCAATGCACGTGACACAATTCTGGCTAAAATTATTTCAAAAGTCAATGTTGTCTTAATACACAATCTTAACTCTTTTAGGAATTAGTTACCCTGAGAATGGGAAATATCATACCCATGAATACTAATCCTCAGCTTTTATTAAACTGACGTTAAAGCGGTGGAGGGAGAAGGAAGAGAAAAGTAGCACCTGCAAATGCAAGCCAGAATTTGAGATATATTTGCACAAGCAGTAGGAACAAAGCTGTAAGAGGTACGTTTTCTCTGTTCTCTCCTCAGGTGTAATAAGGGCAGTACAGCACCGCACATGCCTGTGCACGTGTGATCTGACTTTAATCATGGCTAAGTGCACAGATTTGAATGGGACTGCTGCACAGACTGTAATACGCAGAAGCAGAAGCTGCTGCATGACTGGCATCTTTGCCTGTCTTCACCATAACCTTTTTCTATTCCTATTACATTAAAATCTCTTAACTGATTATGCAGGATCTCAGCCCGCTATGTGATCCTGTTACCTTCAGGCATAATTGCAAATGAGACAAGAAATCTCAGCTGTACTGCTCCTTATAATGGCATTCATTCTTTGCCCGATGTTAATTATTCCTTGCAGCTGACAATGAAACACAAAGACCAAAGAGTTAATTTTCAGTATAATGAAAAATCTCTACATGCTAACATGTTCCATGTTACTTTGCTTATTTACCTAGAAAAGCACTATTTTGTTTTGCTCTGTGAATGCTTAAAAGCCAGGCACTAAATAAAAGGCGAGAACAAAGAAGAAAAACATCAAATTTGTTCGCAAACCAAAGAGGCCTTTGCCACAAGCTGTGCAGTAACGGAGCAGAAACTTTGCAGGTTTTCTTTCTGTGGCTCTACAGCTTTGATGGTGCCTTTCCCACTGTGGCACAGCCCTGTCATGGCCACCACACCATGCAGCCCAGAAGGTGCAGGGGTGTGACTGACCTGGCAGCCAGCGGGGAAGATGGAGACACCCTCATGAACCACCATGCCACCCCTCCCCAATAGCCGTGGCAGTGGGAAGAGGGAAATCTACCCTGGAAGTAGCTGACTCCCCCTTCTCACTGGAAGGTCTGCAAGCGGAGCACCCTAGTGACACTGGGGACACCCAAAGGAAAACCATCAGGACCTACTGCAAAGTCCATCCTCTGGTGTCAGTGAAGCTGTGAGCAGGATGCAGCCCATCAGATGAGGAAGTGGGATGCAAAAGTTATTCCTCTGCTGCACTGGGGTACCTACCTGCCTTGCTCTCATATGCATACAAGCACGAGGCGTGCAATTCATCATCTAAAACTCATCTGATTCCACAATAGAGCCAAACACGTACTTTGCACAGTTGTAGGTGTCCGTTATGCTTGGACCTGACCCCAAAACTCAAAGACAACAATATTCAGCCTTTCTCTAATTACACATTATTATTTAGCTTTTTGCCAGACTGAAGCAAAGACATGAAGTTTCTTTCCACCATCCTCTGCGGTGACTTCAGCTCTGTGTTCACCTGTTGATACAGTGGGTTGTTTTGTTCTGTTTTGCCTTTTGTTCAAATTCCATTTACTTGCACAGGACTTGTGTGCTGTCTCCTATTCAGTATGTACCGAAGTGCTTTAATATACCATGGTCCCTAAAAAGTGTTTGTTGATCTTAATCCAAGTAAGTGGGAAGTGACGAATGGAGTCAGTAGTTATCACCATAACTATTATTTTTCTGAGAATATTGCCTAGAAAAGATGCATCATTCAAACATATTAATAAAAAATTAAATGTGGATCTAATTCAGATCTTCCATTTACTTTCAGTGATGCAGTTTTAAATTCATGAAGTCTAACATTTGATAGTTAAATATTATGCACACAGCTGACACTATTTATTCAGAGGATGACTCTTACAGTTTGTGGAATGCCATATGATATTTGAGGATAAGGCTTACTCAGTCCTTCTTATTGAAGCCATTCCTTTTCTTCCATCCTTATGCAGCCATATTTTGAGAGAGAGGGAAAATGAATGTGATAAATGCAGCAAACAATTACTATCAGGAGAGAGGTTATACCTTATCCTCACAGCCTGAAGGAAGGCAATGAATGCTGAACAACTTGGCCTTTTTGTAGTTCAAGTCTCTAATCGAGGCAGTATTTTGTTCTTTGTAAGATATGTGAAATGCAGCTCAAAAAAATTATACTCATTATTTGAAAAAAAATAAATAGCACATGCAAGATAAAAAATTTTGATATACTCAAAAGCTTTTGATACACTCAAAAGCTAGGATCTTCTCATGCTTAATTTCTATTGGTGTAAGTTCTGCATCATTAATAGTAGGAAACTCAAGGAAAAAAACTTTTGTAAATTCAGATTAATATTTCCCTCTAATCATAATTTGCAATTGCATACATTTTCAGAGGTGTCTGAGTCTGGATATTTCACCTAAAAATACTGGAAGTTCCTTCGGAGAAAGTATTTGAAATAATGGGATGGTGATACAGATGTGATGAATTATGTTCTGCAAGATGCCTCCATGGATTCCTCATTCTGTGGAAATTATTTCCTTGCCCTCTAAAATGAGCAACCCAGCTAAATTTATTTCCCTGTGTTCTTACTATGGGCAGGAAGGTGAGAGTCCCATCTGACCAATAAGATCATGACTAGGTCGATATTCAGCAACTTGGATCCATATTCTTGTCTATTTGTAACTGCGATTCAAACTGGCGGCTTAACTGGAAACATGTTGCCAGCTCACAGATTTCTTTAGTGTAGTAATGAAATTTTCTCTTTTGCTACTATCGCCCATTTCACTTCTGCTTGAGTTTGGAAAAACTATAGTGGCTAAAAACAATGAGATACATTCTTTTAGGAAGTTACCATAGAGACCATCTATGTTGTTTCTGCAGGGAGGCTTCCCATCTTAAGTTGTTCGGGCTGTTATCCTTAATGTCTTCTGAGACATCACAAACAGAAGTAACCAGGGCTTACACTTAAGGACCTCTAATTCCCTCATAAGAATGAACAAGCTTAAAAAATAATTAATGAACATTGTTAAAGAATAGTTAATGTAGATTTATTGAGTTTGTGTGTCTGTGGCTTCTCAGATTTGACATAAAGAAAATCTCACAATATTTATATATCTGAGCTAGGTTTCACCATGAATTATTTTCCACTCATTTCAAATATATTTTAATATAATGACGTGTTATCCCTTTTCACTAAACTCAAGGTCTGCCTAAATAATAATGGAGTGTATATTTTCCAGGTTTATTTTTTACTATTTACCTTCTTTTCATGATTTATTGTTCTGGAGTCACAAGGAACAAACCTCCTCAGAAGATAAGCTTACCCCAGAAACTGTCAGAATGAATTAATCTTCATTATTTCAAATCTTATACATTTAAAAAAAAAAAAAAATATTGAAACATTCCCACATGGCCAGCTAAAAATATTTCCCTTCAAAGAATAGAAAATGTCTAGCATCATTTGCTTAACATTTTCATCCACACTCACACTTGCACAAATACACGCATGAACTCAGGAGGAGGTAGGATCAGAAACTCATCTGTTATAAAATGACCAATTTGCAAAGGCTGTGCAGCTTTCAGACAAATAGGGATTTATTAAGCAAACAAAACTGTAGGCTGGTCATTAGGAAAACGTTCTCAGCACCGAGACGGATTAGACCGTGTGGGCATGACAAGTCCCAGGTATGGAGATCAGTATAACCAAAAGAGCAGTCTTTACTGGCCGCGGTACCACCCTGTCGGTTTGGTTTTGGGGTGAAGACAAATGTCACTCCAAGAGAAGAACACAAAACCCACACAGGGCAGGCAGCTCCTTTGCTCTGCCAAGGATGCACGTGCAGCCCCTTCAGACTCCTTTGGGTAAGAAAAATGCCGATATGATCTGTTGTGCATCAGCAGAGCCATTTGGACACTAATTTACATAGCAGGTGTAATTGTTGACGAAAGGTGATTAAGCTGTTTTACTTTGGAGGATTTAGTTCAAAGGTAAATCCAACTACACCCCAGGTGACTGCTGCTTCAGCCCTCTGAGTACACAAAATGGGGGCTGTCTCACTTTCCCAAGGCACATTGCACTGGCAGGCTGCCATTATGCCTAGCTTGGACTGGTAGTAATTACAGTGACCTGGCATTTCTCAGAACTGCTTACTACGTCTTAAGAATCACAGCTTTACCTCTGTTGACCTTCTCCGCAGCTGCCAGACTGAACAAGCATTATGGGACTAAAAGCATAAATTAATTTGGTGACTCCTTCCAAACGGTATTGATTCAGGAAGTGCAATAATGGACAGCTGCTTCCTCAAAACCTGCACTCAGTTCAAGTTATTGAACAAATGTATAGGAGACTACTAATTCAGTGGGTTTCATAATGTGATTTACCTAGTATAATATTTTAGCCAAGCCATTTCAAACACATGCAATCTAGTATAAAAATGAGCATTTTTAGAAAGGGTGGAGACTTGGATTTCATGTTATTGTGACATTTTTTCTGCCCTTTTTCTTTTCTAAGAAGGCAGAAGTATGTTGTTTCATTTCAAAAACAGTTAAAAAGCAAACTTCACCAAGGAAAGGGTGTGAGTAGGTTGCAAATTCAGAAGGACAATTGAAACAGGCAGAAATTTATTGAATATCACAGTTGTCCCAAAGATCTGTGGATTCTAAATTCAAGAAGAGTTTAGAGTGACAGACACGTATCCCCTTTGACATACAAACTATGAAACTGGTTTTTTTTATCTAGTATTAAGCATGCAAATACTTAATTACTCACTCTGACCAACTCACCTGCTTTAGATACTGGATTTTCACCTTCAGACTTTTCCCGATTATTGGACATTTTTGAAATTTATAGATCCAACGCACTTAACTTTATACACACAGTATTGTCCAAATACAGTTACCTACAAATGGTGAGACTATAAATCTTGTTTAAACAGGCTGTATTAAACAGGGCAGCTCAAGGTTAGTCCCTGAAAAACAAGTACGTTTGCTCTTTACAAGACCTTCCTTCAAAAATATCCACATTAACATCTAGGTTCATCACCTCTGCCTTTTCACACACCTTGGGTTAGCAGAAAGCCTTCCAAAAAAATTGTCGGGCTGCTGACAACACTGTCATGCCGGACTCAGTGACGAACCACCCCCAAAGTACAATGGGTTTCTCCAGTACAGGCAAAAAGAAATGACTTTCATGCATAACGCATGATCCTGACACACATCTACTGCCCGTGTGGCTGCAAGTTTCCAGCTATGTGCAGAGTTCTTAAAATATCAGCTGTAGGAACTTCTGTCAGATCGACAGAAATATGATATTGAAAACGGGTTACTGTGAAAGCTGTGGGAGACTGGGGCTGTGCGTACCTGTCAATATGCCGCCGTGGCACTGCAGAGCCGCTGGCATCAGGTTAGTGAAAATGGAGCTTCTTCCAGTGTTTTAAAAGTATCAATTTTGATAGTCCCTCAACCTGGATCGGTTTTACACCAAGGTCACCTGAACAGGCTTCAATTGCATTACTTTGATGTTATGCTGAAATGAGCTGAGAAATTCTGTGATACTTCCGCTTTCTTGACAAGAACATCTAGATGGAAAATGTCAGTGTGGGTAGAGGGAAGAACAGAGGCAGGTTTTTGTTTGTTTGCTTTTGTTTTAGTGAAATTGCATTTCTGATTTGAAAAATTGATTAGTTTTGCTTGATCTTTCCCAAGTGATTCTGAGGATCACTGTTAAATATGTTTACCTTTAAATCTTTATGGTATTAGGGTTCTCTCCTCTTTATACTCTCCAGTCCCTAAAGACAATGAGCTCAGAAGACATATGATGTGCTACTTGCACTTCGCAAAGAAATAATGCAGCACAACTTGAAAGAGACTACTAGAAGAGATGCAATTCAAGAGATCCTTTCAATTGTCAGTATGATCTCCTTTTCTATGAATATATTATGCTTTTAAAATATTTTGGGGAGATAAGTATACAATTTAGAACGATAGGCAACTGGAGGCAGAGGAAAATAAAGGGGATGAGGGGAATGCTGGAATTCCAGTATAGTAGGATTTTGAACCGTAATGATACAAACTCAGTTGGATCCATGGGTTAACCACTAAAATTATACCAGAGACAATAAGGGAGTCTATGTCATGAGGGTAAAAGATGTGGCTCTCCAGTTCATTAATTTCCTTAGTTTACTTGTTATTTACATCTCCATGTTCTTTTTCATATGTTTTTTATTTTCCATTATCAAAAGGAGCATCTTTCTTTCAGTATTTTTTCCTGCATGCTGGACAAGATACAAAAAATGCCAGAGTGTATTTGCCCTAAGCAATAAAAAGAGAAAAGTTCCTTCATGCACAAATCGGTTGCAATCACAATCTGTATTTACTTTGATTTGGTACAAGTCTTTTAATAAGTTATTTTCTGGAGAATCTTCTTTTTTTGTATTAACAAAAATGTGAAGACCGCTTTCCCTTTGACTCACAGGTCCTAATTGCATGCAAAGTACCACTCTGCTGTCAGCACATAGTTTTCATAAATTTGTATTTAAAGACTATATTTAAAGTGATTACCCTTAAAATCTCCACTGCTGACACTCTGCAAACACAACTCCCTTGCAGAATAAGCACGGGCAATACTGTCCTCCCTGGGACAACAGGATTTCTAGAGCTGGCATGTAAGGGCTTGCTTTTGGTAACCTCCCCCCTCATGGCAAGTATACACGTGAACCCGCGCTTCCCAGGCACAGACAGCCACGCTGACTGTGTGTGCTCAAGCAATGGGATTGTTTGCATGCCTGCACCTTTTTTCAGGTTTACCAATCCCATCAGCCTACACCGAGTTTCGCTTGGGCACAAGTGAAGGTCATAGAGGAAGCTGCAGTATACTGTTGTTCCCAGATGAAAACGGGACTTCATAAAGGGCCAGTAAATTCCCTTACAAAAACTTCAGCACTAAGTGTACTAGCAGAGCTTCTTGTCAACTACAGATGAGTGACAGAAGTATATCAACTGATAGGAAGAGGTGGCTGGGAAAGGTTAGCTGGATGGCTTCTGTCTTCTGCTGGAGTTCATAACTTGTGGCATCAGGTTTTTTTTTTCAAGTACAGGGGAGGACTGAGGGAGCTGAAAGATCTTGTGGGTATTTTCTGATAAAGTTACTGCCTAGGTGAAACCTTGTGGTGTGCTATTGAACTTCTGCAAACCTACTGCAATGCTTCAGTGGGTCAATAACAATCCTGTAAAATTTGTATACTTTTCTGTAAAACCCTTTCCATCTTAGTCCTGATGAAGGATCAACCAAAAATCTAGATTTTTTAACAGCTCTCATGCATGTTAGTAAAAGCTGGCATTACAAGAACAGCGTGGGGACCAGGAGATACGTTTCATCCAGTGCAGGAACAAGTCATGGTGGGGAACACAACTTTACAACACGCTCCTGTACAATGGATTGCTGAAGAGGGGGCAAAGAAATAGGGCAGTCCTACAAATAGCATTAGGCCCCTGCTGTTGCTGACAGAGAACCATCTCCCTTGCTGCTTGCCCTGCTGCTTAAAACTATTTTCCACTGCATACTTTATTAGTAGCTTCTGTAGCAGGTCAGCACAGAATCTGGTGTAAAGCTCCTCTATTATCCTGTTGCAGCATGAAAATGAAAAGGCTGCTGGCCATGATTATTTCCTACTACTTGAATATGTGGGTGAAAGAAATTTAAGAAACAGTGCTGACAGCTCCTCAGATGAGAAATAGCCATACTTCAGTAAGATTATTCTTGGGTGTGCAGATCCCTTTCTAATCACTGACAGTTTGGATAGAAGAAGAACTTAGATTAACAAAACTAGTTACATAAGGAATTTGAGATGAAAAGAGAAGTGAAGATTGAATCAAAAGGGTAATGATCCCACAAGCAGCACAAGGACTGCTGCTCTGCAATGGGGGGAGACTAGGTTTTGATGTCAATCAGGCAACACGAGAAATGATTCACCATCTTTTGTTTTGTTTTGTTTCGGGTTTTTTTTGTAATTCCTTCTTTAATTAGTAGGACTTAACTTACATATCATACACACATGTAAATCACCTGTCTCTCCATCTGTCTGAATATCCATCTATTTCAAATCTCTTCTTCCTTTGTTATTATTCACAGCTCTCCCTAAGGGTACCCCCGTTGAAGCAGAACATCACTGAGTAAATTGATGCATTTTAAATATGAGCTTTCAGCAAGTGACACTAATTATCATGACATAAAGAAATTGTATCTTCAAACCACCTGACCATCTATACTGTACTGGTTTATGTTCCATCATCCTTTGAGTGCCTCTGCTGGATCCAATTGGTGGGTTGTTCTTTTCATCACTGTTCCCACCAGCTAAAATGAAAATGTCTCACTCTGAGAGGAATTATAAGATCTGCAGTAATGGATAATCAGTCCTTTCAGACAGAAGCAGTCATAGGGACAATTTACAACTTTAAAATATTGTCACTTTCCAAATGTGGTGACTTCTTGTTTCACTCATGAAGGAAAACAGCAAAGTGTACTTGCTCTGTTTTCACATGTAATCCCATGAGATTAGAATTTTGTTAGAAGCAGATGCTTATTTTTAGCTTTATTGTCAGAGCCAAAGACAAGACTTCAGTATTACAAAGGAGAGGGTAGTCTTCACTGATGGTACTGTGCTAATTGCTGTCAAAATCATGTTCTTGACAAGCAGAAGTATCTTCAAAAGGAAAATAAATGTGAAGTCACATCTATTGATGAATTGCTGCTAAGCCCAATGATTTACTTTCTTTGGACAGTACCCTCCAGCCACTGGAAGAGCTTGCAATGCTCTTTATCACAGCAACATGTGCTGTATGAAGATAAAAAAAGAAAAAAAAATGCATAGAGGCTTGTAAGAGAGCACAGTGCATGGTTTTGTGAAATCTGGATTGTCCGTAGAGACATTTGACAGTAGACGAACATCCTATATTCCCAGAAGCAGGAGAAGAGTTGTGCAAGAGCAGCTGCAGCTTTGAACCTTAGTGTCATGAAAGACAAACTGTTGCGCTACATCCAATTACTACATTTGAAAATGTCCCTCCTTATGTGTACGAATCTCATAGCTCTGATGAAGCCTGAGAAGGAAATAATTACCCTAAGATGCACCTTGCCTGTCTATAGGCCCATCAGAGTCAATCACCCAAAGACATGGCTCAGCAGCTTTGCAAACCTCACCCCACTTCTTATCTGTTAGGAGCGGGAAGATTATATCTCCTTCCTTGCGCAAGGACATGGGACAAGAACAGTGGAAGACAAGAGTTTGCAGACTACACATGCAAAAGGCAACAGAACAGACCTTGTTATTGTCTCATTTCACAGACCACAAATATGATGTAGTAATATGTGATAGAAGCTTGTGGGTCCAATCCACCTTGGCAAGTCACCTGTCTATTCACTGGTGTTAACAGTGACCGGCCACACTAGAAAATGTTTTCCTGGTATAAATAATCTTAGAGTAGTAAAGCAAAACAAAACCTAAAGAGACCTTGAAGAAAATTTGGAATAGCCAGTGAGATACTCAGCAGTGAGTGTCCTGTCAATGCTCAGGTGGCATCTCTCACTGCCCTCTCTGCCAGCAGCAAAGCAGAAACAAAAGCACAGCCACCATAGCATCCCCAACACAGTGTGTGTGCATTTGTGTGTGTACACAAGGGCATGTTTAGGATTTCATACAGCCTCCACATTCAGTATTTTGGGGATCTCTGCCATGCAGATGGCTTCACAGGTACAGCCTTCCCCATTGCCATCTCACCAGCCTGCAGAAGAAACATATACCCCGCCTGCCTGATGACTTCTGACATGCCTGTCACCTACTCACCCTCCTTTAGTTTTAATTGTTGACAGTGGATTAGCCTTCTATAATGATATTCAGCAACAGGGTGGTGTCCTGGTTTCAGCCAGGATGGAACTAGTTTTGTCTCCAGCTGCTCCTGTGTTTTGGATTCAGTATGTGAAACAAGGTGCCAGCTGCTGCTGGTGTTCGTTGCTGCTGAATGGTCAAGGCCATCTTGCAGTTTCCCAGGTGTTGCTG
>KL274643.1:36868-56370 GCA_000699545.1 Podiceps cristatus
GTGGTGCCCAGCGACAGGACAAGGGGCAACGGGCACAAACTGGAAGACGGGAAGTTCCGTCTGAACACGAGGAGAAACTCCTTCAGGTGAGGGTGGCAGAGCACGGGCACAGGCTGCCCAGAGAGGTGTGGGGTCTCCTGCTCTGGAGATACTCAAACCTGCCTGGACGCGGCCCTGTGCGACCTGCTCTGGGTGACCCTGCTCGAGCAGGGGTTGGGCTGGGTGATCTCCAGAGCTCCTTCCAGCCCCTGCCCTTCTGGGGTTCTGTGATCTTCAGCAAACAAATCTTGAAATAATTTGGAAGGGCTTCTCTCACTGAATGAGAGAAAAAATGCACAAACAAATATTTGTTGTTGAAGAGCATCCATGCAAGACATCCCACGAAGAATTTCTAGGAGTTGTTGAAGATCTTGAAGTTTGTTGAAGATAAGCCATAAAACATAATATCAATGAAAAATTGTTCTTGTTCTGAATTCATTAACTAACTAAAATCTTCATTACATTAGAGTATACATGTAGGACCTCAGCTAAGACCATGTGCACATCAATGTTTTTTAGTATCTTAGAAATATTTAGTTACAGGGAAAGATAACAACACAGTGCACCTGACATTGACCTCGATCCAATTACGCTGATTGGAGAGCGTTGAAAGCAATAAAACTGCTGCATCAGTGAAAGTAATTTTAGAGCTTCGTTTTGATTACCGATGGGGGTCACTTCAGGACTCGACTGCTAGAAATATTTTCAGAAGTTACTTACTTAATTGGTTTTTCAGTTGCTGTTCTAATAATAGCTTTTCAATTTTGTAAAAAAAATACCATGTTGTTATCAAAATGCTACCTGCATTTAGATATCCTCCCAGCTCCTCCTAGGCACCAAATACTAACAGGATACAAGGCACTTTAAACTGTTTCTTAACTTTGAATAAGTTTAGATGAACAACAAATTTCCTAACTGTTGCAGGCCATCTTTTAGATAACCTACAGTTAGTTCTGTATTTTATTTACTGTTCTCTGCTATATTTTGAGGCATTCTCCCACCATTTCCAGGAAGATGGCTAGTCACACTGTGGGAATTCAAGGACATTCAGATCTCGATTTTTCACTCCTTCACTCTCCCAGAGTACGCTCCAGTTCTGCACTACTTGTTGTCAATTTATTTCATATCAGCAGACATTTCTCTGTCCCTAACCCCTCTCTACTGCATGGTTTACAGCAGCCTTCCTGCAGCAGTATCCCAACTATTTATTCGATGCCTTGCAATTATGCTCTTCAGTTATAAAAAAAATTGTGTGACTTAAAGAAAAATGCACTTTGGTGGATGTGCTACTGTCTTCCAGAGGCTGCTGGGCTGGAAACAGACATTTCAAGGTGCATGTGCAGCACCACTCACCTGGCAGTCTCCAGAAGCCAGAAGGCATCTTAAGAGGCAGCATTATTAAGGTATTTCACTGCTGCATTGTAGCAGAAACATCTTGCTAGTACATACTTTCCCCAAAGCTTTCTTACATGCCAAAAACCTTAGCTGCTCTCCTCAACTGTCAAAATCTCCAGCTTCTCATCTGAAACCTGCTGCAAATTAATTATTTATTTGTTATTGATTCAAACTTCTGCATCATCTCACTCATAACTGGAAGCACTACATGAAATGAACTGAGTTTAGTCTAAAACTAAATGTATAAAATGAACTAATAACAACAAATATGTATAAAACAAAATTATGTCATAAGTGATGTAGTAATTGTGTAGTAGTGAAAATAAGCAGTTCATTTTCTGACTGAAACTGATACTATGGAATCCAGATATCCAAATACCTTTTATGATTCAAGCCTCAGTGTATTCTCTGTGGTCTTAAGCATGAGCTCCAGAGAGCTCAATTCAACTTCTGATTCAAACCATGTAATAGTGCCATGCAGTGGCATCCAGTGACACTTGCATACCAATTTCAAGTTTGCCACAGCGTAGTTAGTATACGTTTTCTAGTATTCTTTCACCTCTTCCTTTCCTCTTTCTGGACTCTTTCTTTCCCTCTTGTTCTCTTTTTGCTCAAAAATGAAAGTGGCAGGGGGGTAGGAGGTGGAACTGTTTCATTTAATCATTGGCATGTCAGGGGAAAAGAAGCAATGTCTTTTTGCTATGAAAAATATAGAGTTATTCTTTGATTACTGACTGAAATCTCATAACTTTTGTGCTGTGAGGCATGAAACTCATCCTGTCAAAAGAATAGCACCTTCAGTGTAGAGTTACTAAATATTTATTTCAGTGGCAATGTTCTGTAAAGCTTCGACTGCTTAGATTGAGTGTTACTCCCAGACCTTTTCCTTTTTATTGATTACATTAACACTTTTAACACTCTGCCTTCATAAATAGTCACCAGAGAGCATTCATTCAACACTCAGTGAAACACTTTTGCATTGAGTAGCATTATGTGTGCACATGCATAAATCAGATGAACTGTCTTTATCCAGTTGGGGTCACAGAGCGTTCAATTCACAAGCTTGATACCAGACAGTCCCTTGAATGAACTCTCAAGGCAGTAGATGTTTTTTCTGCCTTTCCTAGAGCTATTTTAAAAGCTTTCTAAGACCTGATGAATCTCTTCTTCCTGGCCCATCAGAAAAAGTAAAAGCAAGGATGTAGATCGAATCTCCTGGGAAAAACAAAACAAAACAAAACAACCCCCAAAAAAACCCATGCTCAACACGGTTCCTTGCCAGGAAATATGGCCGCTTTAAAAGACAAGACAATTTTGTCAGAGCTAGATGAAATACTTTCAACATGATGAAATTTTATGGAGCTGATTCAATTCACAGGCATATGAATAAGGATGACAAAGTTTAAGGAAGACGGGAAAGACTGACCTCCTGAATCTGCCCTAGGATGCAAGTTTGTCATGGTCAGATTTAGCAAGTGTTGTGAGGAAAAACTCTGCATGAACCGTGGCAAGGCTTTGAGCCTGGCTCTCCCATGTTTGTGACCTGTGTCCTGACCACTAGCATGTAAGCACTCAAAGTAATTTTGATCAAATACCAGCAAAAATGTCCTTGTCCATCAAAAAAGGACTTTTGACACAAGTTTGACCTGATTTGCTTTTTTTAACAAAAGCACCAGCAAGAGGTTGCCTTGATAAAATGTGGAAGTAAAATAAATTCTGTGACTTTTTGAAAGCTAGTATGAAGAAGGATTATTGCCCTACAGGCAGCTCAAGAATTTAATGATGGCAGTGCCACAGGAGGAAGTGTGTGGTTACATGAAGAAATATGGACACAGGTTTCAGCCAAGGGGTTTTATTTAACTAATGCATCCGCAATTACTGAACGAGATCTGATTTAATGACTTATGTGAAAAATTACTCAACACGTTGTGATGCCTGTTAAAGAGGTGTGTTTGCCTTAGATAACCTTAGGGTCCACAGGATGGCACTGTGCCACAGTAGATGCAATCATCCTGAAGATGCTAAAATGAATATTGGAAAGTACAAAATAGGCTCACCACAGCATTACAACTTCCGCTATAATGAGAATCATTCCCACTTGTAGATATCAAAGAAGAGAATTGCTTCTGGATAATGTTTCCCCTTCTTCTAGTGCTAATATACATGGTTGAATGTAATACCTTCTTGGCACCTTATGTGATAGAAGATGTCATTGAATGTGATAGTCCACTTTTTATCCATTGTCTTTGGGTAGCAGTGTTTAAAACAAAATGACAAGAATTTAAGGTTGTGAGATGAACATACACACAAAATAAAAAGTGTCACAAGGATGTGTGATGGTTTGAAACTGTGGAACACGGTAAATGAGGTGACTTCTACAACAGTCAGCTAGGCTTTTGTGCTCAAAGCTTGGCCTACAAGGCGTCCAGATTAGAGACACTTTAGAAAAACTCTTATTCCTATAATGGCCAACTAAACTAATTTATTTATTTGTCTATAAATATAATTTCCAAGTTGTTTTTGTTTTTGTTTTTTTCCAAATCGGAGCAAAACAAAATTTTTTAGAGCCTGTTCAGGTAAATCAGGTCTAATGATAAGAATGAGTTCTGAACCCTACTTGAGAAAGTCCTCATAAATTAAACACATCCATGTAATCTCTGTACTTGTCTAGACACAAATATGCTGCTGCTGCTTTCATGAAGACTAAATATTTCTGGAAATGCTTAGGAAGCTGCCATTCAATATGTATTTTCATGCCTTGCCCATATCAAGATTTCTCTCCTTGAAACATATGGCTTCTCAGACAAAACAGGTTCTTCATCATTTTACAGACCATTCATAAGGGCTGATTTGGAAAATTAAATGTAATTTAAGTCACTTCTAGTCAGAAATAAGATTACCTTCCTTTGGATCTGTACAGAAAATGACTACCAGAATGATAACAGGAGTGTATAACTTTCCTTATGCAGATAAGAAAAGTGCATATGAAGCCCAGAAAATTAAAATTAAAGGGAATATGACTAATAACTGAATGCCTGTAGAAAGTATAAACCGACCATGAATATTCTAACCACCAGAAAAGTAATGTTTGGGTACAACTTTTAAACAGAGCATTTGGGAGTAAGAACCTCACACTATAGCAAAATGGAGTTTTGTAAATGAATATGTGGAAATGACAGCAGTAAAGACATTCTGCACCTTTCAATGTACTCACAATACTACTTGTAAGATATCTGCCATTAAATAGTCATGTTTTCAAGCTTCTGTTAACTGACTTTGGGATCATGGGACAGTTCTTCCTTTTCACTGACAAATTCCAGGGATTTTTCACTACCGACCCATACCTAGACTTAGGGTGTATCTTTTGGATGGGCTGCTGCACTTCCCCAGTTTGGAAAACTTTTTTCACATCTCATTCCTGTGCCCCATTTATGTACTTGGAATTATCCTGTTCAATAACTTTCAGGATTGGGAAGAAATGCTCTATATCAGAATAAACCATTTTGAATATTTTATCTTGTTCTGCAATTTACTTTCTGTCTTCAACTTCCTCCTAATGTTACTTTGAAATGTTTGAGGCCCTCAGACTTTATGTTTCTAGTTTTATATAGTATGGTGGTTTCAGGATGTTTGTAATGGAAAGGATGTGGAGCAGAAAGGATGTTCTTTAGAAAAATCACAACTTTATTTTTTTAACAATGAATTATTTCCTGCAGTAATGAAGAACAGTGATTTAATACCTTCACACATTACCTTCCTCTTGGGAGAAGGCTGTAACTTGGTATAACTTTTCAGGAGCACCAACTTACTGTTCTACCTGTCTCAATGGCCACGTTTCACTGTTAGGACATCACTTTTCACTCGATACAATCTAGCTAGTGCATGTCTCCACAGGACTCTGTTTAAGTTTATTGCCATTGATTAAGGTTTCTTAATTGATTTTGTTTATAAGTAGACAGTAATTCAGAAGTCCTCTGTGTTTTCTCAGGTGCAATCTATGTGGGCTAAGCAGACTAATTTACTCACTTGAATGCTTCTCATTCATAGAATCACAGAATCATAGAACAGTTTGTGTTGGAGAGGACCTTAAAGATCACCTAGTTCTACACCCCCACACCCCCAACATGGGCAGAGATGCCTTTCCACTAGACCAGGTTGCTCAGAGACCTGTCCAGCTTGACCTTGAACACTTCCAGGGATGGGACAGCCACAGCTTCTCTGGGCAACATGTTCCAGTGCCTTATGACTCTCATCATAAAAAATTTCTTCCTTCTATCTCATCTAAATCTACCCTCTTTCAGTTTGAACCCATTATCCTGTGTCCTGTCACTCCATGCCCTTATCAAATGTCCCTCTCCAGCTTCCATGTAGGCCCCTTTAGGTACTGGAAGGCTGCTCTAAGGTCTCCCCACAGCCTTCTCCAGGCTGCAGAAGCCCAGCTCTCTCAGCCTATCTGCATAGGAGAGGTGCTCCAGCCCTCAGATAATCTTTGTGGCCTCTTCTGCACCTGCTCCAACAGGTCCATGTCCTTCTTGTGTTGGGGGTCCCAGAAATAAACACAGTACTGCAGGTGGGGTCTCACGAGAGCCATGCAGAGGGGAAGAATCCCCCTCCTTGAGCCACACTGCTGGTGATGCAGCCCAGGATACAGTTGGCTTTCTGGGCTGCGAGCGCACATTGCCGGGTCACGTTGAGCTTCATCACCAAGACCTTCTCCTCAGGGCTGCTCTTAATTCATTATCTGCCCAGCCTCTATTTGTGCTTGGGATTGCCCCAACCAATGTGCAGCACCTTGTACTTGGCCTTGAACTTCATGAGGTTCGCATGGACCCAACTCTGAAGCCCATCAAGGTTTCTCTGGATGGTACCCCTTCCCTCCAGCATGTTGACCACACTTCACAGTCCTTCCTTTAAATCCAATCATGTATTTCGCTCATCCATTTTTAAGTTGTTTCTTTTCCCCAACTCTTCTCCCTTGTTATTATTTGCTAATGGCAGGGAGAAGTCGTAGCCATGAACTAGGACACTATAGGGTTCAGAGCTAGTCAAACAGAAAAAAAAAAAAAAAGGCAGCCTGCAAAGAGAAAATTCTGTAACTTCCTCTCTAGAGTTTCATCAGTAACCTTTTCTCATGTGTGAAGCTCAGCCTAAATCTGAGCAGAAAGCTGGTGTTCATTTGTTACCATTCAGACACAAATCTTCACACCTGTAGGGAAGCATTCGTCTTCACAGGTCTGAAGACTCATCAAATTCACCTTCAAAAACCATCTCTGCATTCCACTTTTCAAAAAAAAAAAAAAAAAAAAAAAAAAAAAAAAAAAATTTTCACTTTCCAAGGACAGAAATACAGAAGTCCAGGTTATGTCTAGGTGGTGAGTTCTCTGAAATGGCTATTTCCTTAAAGTACACACTTCTCTTAGATGGATAGATAACAGTTATAGGCAAAGGAAAATGCACCTCCCTAAAAAACAGCCACTCTCTGTAGCTGAAATTTTTTTTCGGGGGGAGGCTGGGCCTGGAGCAGGTTGTGGCAATGTGCATAGATCCTATAAACCTTGCATAAAATATGTCTAAGTAAAGAATCTTTGCAGGCACAGTGTATGTCTGCTTTCATCCAGGGGCATTGCAATTGTCTTTCTAATCATCACAGACTTCCCCCTGAACCCAATTTCGGTTTGAAAGAACTGGGTTTTTTCATAACAGTTTGTTCATGGCACTGGGACTCCTCATTAGCAAGAAAAGCAATGAACATTTTTCTTTGCCGTGTCTCAGTAAATTTCCCCAGTTTTCTGGCTTTTCACAGAGCAATCCCAGAGAAGGGCAATGGTCCTACTGCCCTCTAGACTGGTGCTCTCAGGGATAACAGCCTTGACTGGTACAACCCTGAAAGACTAGAAATGTTTAAGTAAGAGAGACAGAGCCTATATGACAAGTAAATTGACTATTTTATTTCTATTTCCATTCCTGTTCTAATTATTCTTAAAATTAGTGGTAAGTATAAATTCATAGAACTGTGAAGTCCATCACATCGGGCATGATTCACTTACCCTTTCTGTGAAAACATCCCACTTCTTATGTGAGCACAAAACCTAGTCAAGATTATGTCACTGATTAGAGATATAGCTCAGATAAGTTACACTCAAAAATTTTTAAAGGACAAAAAGTGAATTAAATCATATTTACAAACAAAAAATTTTCATTAGGATAAATAAAAGCTTAATAGCCTAATCAAATAATTGTTATTAGTCTAGATCTAATTATTATGGAGAAATAAAATAAAAAAAAAAAAAAAGAAAATAGGTACCAAAAAAAGTCTCATTAATAAGATTATTGTTAAAATTCTAGACACATTTCTAAATTCTGCCCCTTTTCCAGGTGTTTTGCTCATGCTTTCGCCACTCCCTGAATTTCTAACAGTGAGGTCTTCAGTTTGGCAAGGAGCACAGCAAGTTGTCAGCATCCCAAGTCCTTTGGAGCAGCGTGATGATGGCAAGGGTTTCTTCTTCCTTACTCTAGGATATACTTGGGTGTTATTTTGTTTGCTAACGTGCTTTACACATTATTCATTGCTCTGTAAGTCACAGTACATCCAAATTTACAATATATGGGACTTTTTTTTTTTTTTTACATTATAATCTTGTTCTTTGTTCCCTTTTTTACCTCTAAAAAGCTGACTTCACCCAGATTCAGGTCTGCATTTCTTTAATTGATCAATGATGAGTTGTTTATACCCACAGGCTCTCCAGAGCTGGCCTGTGCCCTGCCTCTTCTCACCCCATGACTGTTCCTCCATTCCACATCCTGCATCCTCACTTCTCAAGGGGTCTGCTGTCGTACCAGGACTGTAATTCTCTACACTACATCACCATCTTAGTCATAAATATTTAATTCTACACAGAATAATAGCTTGTTACCTCTATCTACATAAAACCTATGGTTGTTCTACACAAAAATAAGCAAAAGTAAAATACATTAGGCATAGCCATCTAGTCTTTAGAAAAATTACTGCTGCGGCTAAACTATGAAAAAAACAAAGCTCCAGGCAGTCCAAGAGAGGCTCAAACAAAATTAGCCTAAGAAGCCTCACTCTTCAGGTTTTGCAAACGCACTGTAACACCTGGGGCATAATAATAACCATGACAGTACTGTCCTGACTGGTCTACAGGAGCTGCGGGCAACTGGTAAACAAATGTTCTAATGCCCTAACACATTAGTAAGTGTTTTACTTATTAATTTTACTTATTAATTACTGTGCATTTGCGTTATTTTACATTACCAAAGACTGTACAGGACATCACAGGTATCCCACAACAAAGAACTGAGTCTCCAAAACAGAGCTTTGCATCCCAACAGCACCTGACAGAGGAAATACCATGGTGGGCTCCATCATAGAAGCCAGTCGGTGGACAGACCACTTCAATTTTCAAGGCTGCCTGTCTTGCATTGTTCTTGAGCACTGCATTAATTTGCAAAATAAATACACCATGTTGAACTTGGTAAATGTGTAGATAATGACAGCTAACCCTATATAGTTTATCACTTGAGAGGGAAAACATATATTAAAAGAGCTATTTTTAATTTTTTTTGAGTGTTTATTTATTGCGCTGCAAAGACCCAGCATTACGTTTTGACTGGAAGCATAGAACAAGCAGTAAGACACAGTTGCCACTGGAAATTAATGAATTAGACACAAACAAGCTGCAAGTGTGAGGCTTTCGGGATTTGCGGTTCCTTAGCAAAGTTAGATGCGTTCAGTAAAGCTGGTACTAGCTCTTGCTTTTTTAATCAGAACCTCACATAGTACTTGGTACTTTTGCACTAGAAGCAAAAGCAAACTCCCATTTATTCCATATCTGAAAGATTAAACACATAGTAATAAAAGAAACGCTGTTGCCCTGGGCAAGATTAAACAAAAGACCCAAAATGAAATTGGTACAGAATTTAAGCTCTAAAACTGAATCCTTGAAAACCCAGCTCACTTCTAATTATCTTGAGGAAACCTAATGTTGGTCATGTTGGACATCATTAAGATGCAATAAACACTCTCAATTAGATGCCAGACACTGAGCATCTTCTTCAGTCTCACCTGTCACTCAGGGCGATGTGTCTTCCCAGGGTGTAAGACAGGAGAAAACCCTCTCAGTGAAGAGAAATTTCCCAGTGCAACCAAGATCAATTTTGATATCAGATGTGTCTGAAAATGGTCTACATAATGATGAAATTATGGATACTTGAGCTTTCCAAAATCTCACGGTCAATTTTCTTTAAAAGTTCACCATTCGTGGCTTGTCATTTGGAAACCATTCTTTTTATTGAAAGTTGAACAAAACACGAGAGGAATAAAAGGTTACATAACGTAAAAAGAAAAAAAATACACCTTTTTCTATTGAAGCAAATATTTCAAGTTGACTTAACTTTCTGTTTTCTTTTACTTGGTTCACTCAAAGCTGTTTTACTGTTCACTCAAAGCCTGTTTTATTTTGCCAATAGAAAAGTTTTCTCAAGATTTTAATCCATTCTCAAAATTTCAAAACCTCATTATTTGTATTTTAAGTTTTTCTCAAATAGTAAACCATATATGTTGTACTCCATTTTCCTCTGTTCCCCAGTGTTTCACTTATATCTTTGTTATCCCTGAAGTGTTTTGATTATGAATAATTCTAAATGTGCGAGAAAAGTTAGTTACTTACAAGCTCAGATGATTCAATGTATATTCATCAGCCTGTGTATTAAGAAAAGCACAATTTATATGGTATTAACGCATTATCTACTGATGAAAAGAGTGGTAACACTATCTGGGCAACCCAGTATGAATTAGTATTTAAAAAATATGTCTTTCTATCAGGAGCAAATATTACATCAGATGGATTTACATTGGCAGAAGGCTCATAAATTAAAACAGTAATCAAATTAACTACCAAGATGGTGGGTTATTTGTAATCCCCGCGGGGTATGTTTACACTCCATAGAATCCTTGGTGAGTAAAGCAGCTCAGTAAGGACAGACTCCATCCTAGGTCCGAGGCTGCAACTCAGGAGAGATGATGCCAGATGGATGTGGCTCATCAGAGGGAGTTGGTTCTAGCTCTAAAAAGCTATGAATCCGTCCTCTCAGCTCTTGGGCAAACAGGGAAAGTGGAAGCAGGAAACCAAGCCAAGTATAGCTGCCTAATAAGGTACATAACTGCCTTCTTTCTTTGCATTCTCTTTCCAAATCTGGCAACTATGTTGTTGACTTTGCCCTTTAGTATCTTAAAATTCATTTTGTTTCCCATCAAAATCTTGTGTTACTGCCAGAGTGACTTAGTTGAAGGCCCAACACAGACCTGAGGCCAGCATGCCTCTGACAGGTTCTGGTACCCACTCTCAAGGCCTTGTTCTAATAAGCTGCAAGGGCTTGATACAACATGAGGACCATGAGTCTTAAACAATAGAGAGGATATTCCCTTTAATATATGTTGGAGTCTTTGTGGCCTGCAGCAAGACAGCACCAAAGGAAGGTAAGTTTTCATATTCAAATATCAGCTTATGGAACTCACCCCTGTTTCTTCTAAAACACATCTGGTTAAGGACATGATACTGTCCATCTACTCAGTACTGAAGGAGAGGACTCACCTCCTGGACAAAATGAAAGTGAGCTGTGCCAAGCATTAACTGATGGCCTTGCTCCGAGCGGTAGCTACATCGAAGGAATGGTCAGGTTGCAGATCTGACCTGAGCTCATGCACCGATGGTCAGCTCCCTCCAGTTTCGCTGCTCAGCAGCCCGCCTGGTTTGCATTCTTTCCTGACATCTCCCCATGAACTGCTGTGGGAACTCAGCCACTCGGGATTTCACTCTAAGCAGAAGCCACCTAAAAATCACACGTGGCCACACTCAGCACCACAGTACCTGAATCCTTTTCGATTTTTTTTTTTTTTTTTTTATTTTAACGTGCAATATCTAACCTTCCAGAAAAAGAGAGCAAAAGGTTCGTGGCTGCTAGTAATTAAATATTCATTGTGTTCTTTTGGAAGCAAAGGACACCAAATGTTATTGCCTTGCTAGATGCTAGAAGGGTAGCAGTACACACACGCACATCCAACCTGGGTAGATCCTTTTCTCATCTAACAATGACATATTTTTACTTCCAGTTACTTATCAAACTACATAGCTGTGAAGAAAAACTAAGAGAAAACCTTCCCCCTTTAAGCTTTACTCTGAATCAACAGCAATTGTTTTTGTTCTTTGTACTTTTTCATTGTACCAGCTAGCATTTGCTAGGCATACTGAAGTAAAAGCTTTCCTTCACTCTTCAGTCGTTAACTCCACTAAAATCAAGACCCTATTAACCGAGGACAGCAGATTCACGCTGATGTTGAGAGGGTAATACAACAAGAGAATGTGCACTTTATGCAAAAAATCTGATTTGGCTGACAACTGTAGAGTAAAGCAAGTAGAATTATTGCCATTTAGATTTTATATCCCACTGGAACAACAGTTTAGTGCAGAAGCTGCTGAAGACATAGGGATTATCGTTTAGTTAAAAATAATTATGGGAAGATCTGAGAGTAAAACTAATTCCTAGGTATAGCATGTATATTATTGTAGCCACTACGCTGACAAATATGACTGTGATGATCTTATGATTAAAATGTGCTCAAGCAAACCCTGGCAAAATAAACTGCAATAGATTTAAAGAAAATGTAGATGTAGAAAAATGTAAAACTAAAAAAAGACTTTTCACAAATAAGCGCTCCATTAGAACACAAAATGAATGTATTGGCACCAGGAACTTACATGAAATCACATGGCAGCAATGTCCTGATTTATATAAGTGCTGTGATTCTCCATATTTTTTCCTGCTTTCTTTATACCTTTTTTTTTTTCTTTCTTTCCTGAAAGGAAAAAGAGAAACTCTCACCCAATTTCAACTAAGCTATTTCAGTGTAACATTAAAGCTTTGACTTAGGCTGACAAATGACCTTCCCGTAGGGATCTCTTTCTCTGCACAAAACTGGCCATTGAAAAATATTGTAATCAGACATGGTGGTGATTTTATTGGAATAACTTTATTCATTCCTGTTGGCTGTCAAGAATGTTTCTGCATGAACCATTTATCAAAAAATCATGTTGGCTGTCAAGCAAGTTTCTGCATGAACCATTTATCAAAAAATCAATGGGAGGCTTTTGAATATCATTTTTCTTGAAAACGTATAGAAATACCTAAGCTTCATAAATGTATTGATGTGTGTCTCTGTGTATGTGGGTGAGTGAAATGAAACTGTGTCTGGACAATGAAAAATGATAAGCAGCTCTGAAGTTCTCTCAGATGAGGTCCCAGTGTGGCAAGGAAATCCCCCAAAAAACTTTCCATCAAACAGGAACAGTCTGTGGAGATTTCCTAAAGCAACAGAACAAATAAATGATCAAAAATTACCTCCAGAAATGTGAAATGTAAGATAACTGTGGTAATAAAAACTGAATAATACTCCAAGAGAGTTTCTAAAACTCAGATGGCATCCAGAAAAAAGGGGCATCCTCATTGTGTCCTGTTCTTGCTGGATTCTCTGACTGTAGCAGCTGCTACAGACCACTGACAAGAAAAGGGATATGGGACAGACAGACATTTGTTCTGATGTATTACACTTATTCATATGTTTCTCATACAAAAGAGTAAATTATGTAGATGATTTAAACTTTTTAACTAACTCCAATGGCACAGACAGAAATAAGGAAAAAACAACCAAAACAAAAACCCACAAACATTCCTAGTGCAGCTATTAGACAAATTTGCTCCATGAGATTCTCAGATTTTCAAATGGGCAGATCAAATCAAAAGTTATTTTCTTTAGGTCACCATTACTCTGCAGCAGCACAGAGCTGTCGTTTCAAAGATCATGGGGACCTGTGATGATTCCTGTATCTTGGTCCTGCAACTGTGAGCACGACCAGTTTTGTCTGCTGAGCAACGACTCCACGATTAATCCCAGGCCGCTGAAGGACTTCAGCCATTGGACCATTTTGACAATACTTACTGTTATTTACCCGCATCTTGATCAAAAGTTTCACCACAAAGGAAAGTGCGGGAGATCTGGAGTATGATGACCTCAGTGGTCAGAAATAGAAATAAATGTTAAGTCTGCTTGGACCTTCTCCATTACCCATTAAGATATTCAGGTTTTCCTGTAATGCATGTATGAAGACACAAGTGAGTTCAAACAGAGCCCCGTAACTTTCCATTCAGGCTCACCAAAAAACCCCAAAGTTTGGTAAAAATATTTGTAAGGACAAATTGTGCGTAAACAGAATATACTTACATGGGCAGGTGCCACATTTGTAACGTGCATAAAACAAGAAGGTAATTTTATGCAAACATGCATGGAAAATTAGATGTGCAGAGAAAGAAAGGACATCTCGTGACATTCTCTTCTAACCACCAGAGGTTTGTGGAGAAGGACTGCCTCATTGCCATGCATCTTGCAGTGTGTGCAGCCCATGGGACAAAGCTTCACAGGAGACCTCACCTCAGGCAATGTGCATTTTACCTCAATTTGAGGCTTCTGTTAACGTTGCAAAGAAAGCAGTGGAGAGCTATGTATCCCAGTATTCTCACCTTGCATACTGAATTCTTTTCCATCCGTGGATGATAAATGATCACAGACATTTCATTTGGTTTGCCAACTGAGAACTGTGAAACGTGGTGTGTCAATAAGAGAGAGAACATTTCTGAAATTAAATAGGTTTAGATCTGTTTAAAACACCAGAGAACTTAAAAAGTACTCTGATGTCAGTAGCATTGTTTTTTAAAGTTGTGACTACAACATACGAATGTGGATGAGCTGGACAGATGGATGGAGAAAAAGACTATTGTGATCCCTAACTAAAATTATAGGAGATAAAGATAGGTTAAAATAGCATAATGTAATATTGTTTGGAAGTAAAGGTGGCGAACCAAAAAAGGATTAATGTGATGTAACTGTAATAGAGAACATCAGAATGAAGACATTTGTTTCAGTGTGACACTGATAAAAAGACAAGGAAACACACATGAAAATTAAAAAGAAAAGAAAGTTAATGAGGGCTTCAGGAATCACTTTTCACGCAAGGAATCTTAATATTCCAGCCAGTATTCAAGAGCAAATTGTAAGACAAAAGCTGTGTGATAATTCAAGAAAGAGATATGTAAAATGTCATGCTGTTATGCCGATTACCAGCTAGATTTATGATATAAACTTCACAACTCACAGTATACAGAGTGGAGAGGTGGAATAAATATTCTTTCTAAAACTTAATCACTAACATGAAAAAGCTACAAGGTGATTCTTCAGAGACCAAAAATGTAACCCTCAACAACATGGGGTTTTGTGTTTTGTTTTTGTTTTTTGTGGAAGCTTAAGCTTAGTAAGAGGAAATTAGAGTATTCAAATCCGAGACCACAAAAATACAGTATTAGCAGAGTAAATTACTCTCATGTTCAAGCTGCCAAATGCAATTTAGTCTGTGTATATAGAAACAAAATCACAAGATTAAATCAATATGTTTTCCCCATGTTTGTGGAGGAAAGATAATTGATTAGAATAGCAGGTCACATCTATACTAATGTACCACTCAGTAGCTGACATCATTTCTCTATCTTTGGAATGAACACGGGCTCATAATACTCACTTACATACCTTTTAATTACTTTGCTTTGTAGCCAGAAAATGGAAGGCTAACTCATTAACCTTCTTTGTCTTTCAAGAAGGTGTTTTTTTTTCTTTATGTTTATGCCTGCTTGGACCTGCAGTTATTCCCACAGACTGCAGAGGTATCTATTAGCAAAGCTGGTCAGCTGCAAGTTCTCTTTCATTGCTTAATATATTCAGCAATCTGTTCTTCATGATTCAAACCCATATTCCAGTCTTATCAGTAAATGGAAATGTCATAGATTATTTTTCCTATTTCTGGGAGTGAAGCAGTTTTTGCAAATGTTAAAACCGTTCTATAGATTGTTTTGTTGGTGGCAGATGATTAAGAAAGGATCTTATAAACAATGAAATAAACCACTGATTTAAAACCGAGACATTCCACTTGTAACAAGCATTTATCTTACTTATGAGTAATGACTCCTATTTAATGCATTGTTAATGCCTTCCTAAAGCTAAAGCATCAATGCACCAGGAAGAAAAAAGAAATAGATTTCCTGGATCGTTGCAGAATTTTTCACAGTTACAACTACAGAACTGGATAAAGACAAAGAAAACCAAATTAGAGAGGCATCATCAGAAAGCAATAATTCTGTTGATATTAAGGTGTTTTGTTTATTTTCCTATAAGAAGACCTAGAAAAAGAAGCAAAACCTATAATACAAATTACTCCAGAAAATTAAGGCAACTTTACACCTTTCTGCAGGTTACATCGTGGGTGTGAAAGAAATGTGGAGAATTAGAATTTGTTTCATCCTTCCCCTCCCCTGAAACAAAAAATGCATAGTCATTTAATGGGAACCATAGAGGAATGTGACTGCATCAAAGTTTGGTTCAGAAGCTGTGATAAGCACAAGAGAACAATTCTGTACTTCAAAGGAAGCTTTAAGTTATGGTACGTTAAAACTGTCTTTGTCTCTTTGTCTAATCAGTTATTTAAATACTACTAATTATCTCGGTTATGTGCCCAGCACAACACCTATAATTTGAGGGTCCTAAATCTTATAAAGTACAAAGGGTTGCCTCATACTCGGAGCAGTGATTTTTATATGCTTGTAAGTTATGCAAACGAACTCCTAGAAAAGCTTACAAGTTTACACCTTTTACACTATAAAAAGGGGTTACACACTGAATATGTAAATTACATGTTTATAAAATTATACTCTCATATTTTAAGGAAGCTACAATCAGGGGAAAACAGCCTAAAGCCAGGAATGCAGCAATTAAGGTATGTAGTAGAAATGTTAACTGCAAGTTCTCATGCAGGAGGGCAGAAAAAAATGACCTAATTCAACGGCCATGGCAGTAATTTTGCATTAAGTCTCTCCACCTGCCTCTTTGACACCCATCCGCACCTTTTGCAATGTCCCCCCTGCAGCACCTGCACATCTGCTTGTACATCTGAGCAAGTCTGGAATATAAGAACGTCCTGATCTGAAAAATAACCCTATTTTCTTATTTATCCCAAAATAAATTTTGCTGACTGATCAATTCTGGTGAGGGGTCTGGAGCACAAGTGCTGTGAGGAGCAGCTGCGAGAACTGGGGTTGTTCAGTCTGGAGAAGAGGAGGCTCTGTGGAGAACTTCTCACTCTCTACAACTACCTGAAGGGAGGTTGTAATGAGGTAGGTGCTGGTCTCTTCTCCCAAGTAGCAGGTGATAGAACAAGAAAAAATGATCTCAAGTTGCACCAGGGGAGGTTTTGGTTGGACATTAGGAAACATTTCTTCATGGAAAGGGTTGTCAGGCCCGGGCACAGGCTGCCCAGGGCAGTGGTGGAGTCACCGTCCCTGGGGGGATTTAAAAGCCGTGTAGATGTGGCACTCAGGGATATGGGTTAGTGGTGGGTTTGGAAGTGCCCAGTTAACGGTTGGACTCGATGATCTTAAAGGTCTCTTCCAACCTAAATGATTCTATGATTCTATCAATTCCCTGGTCTAGCTCATCACATGACCGTACAAACAGTTGGACAGGAGCAGAAATTGGACCTGGAGCAAAAAAGAAATTGTTTATGTTGATTCAAATATTACTGTTGTGTACCAAAGCCTAAGACATAAGGAAGCTGAACTCTTTATTAGGAGAGAATAAATACCATTGTCATTTCATTCCAGTGTAGAGAAACACCTGGAGATCGAGTGCACCAGCACCAGTAACTGACTGTAATAAAAGCAGCAGAACGATTTGGGTTGGGAACTAAGAGTATATGACAGCCCTGGGGCAGTTTGCAGGAACTAATCAGTCACGCTTACAAGACAGGTGAGGTTGTGGAACTGGTGAGACAGAAAGGTAAGCCTAATAATGGTCTCAGTTGTTTTACTATCTACAAGATTATTCTATTTCCATCAAACCTTTTTTACATAAAATACCGAAAAGCGAAGACTGGCATTTTCTACAACTGAGCCTTTCAGGGAAGCTGTTTGAGGGGTAATCCACCAGTGACAACAAAGACCTGAGTACAAAGACGTAACAAAAGCTGCCAGGATAAGATTCAAAGATAAATTCCTAAACATCTGGAGATCTTATTGGTCCCTTAGTGATTGTGTTACCGTTCCATAGACTTACAGTGATGTAACCCCAAAGACTGACGACAAGATGCAGGGATGAGTGAATCCCAAAGCCTGAGCTCCTCAAAAGGATGTGTCTAATACTCTGCAGTTTAGGCTTGGTACTTTATTGGTGCTGAAGCTGCTATGATGAAGTTTGCCATCTTCCATCATCACAGCACTATATGCAATCAAATATTCATGATTAAAATACGTTGTTATTCTACTATAGCATTAGCTATAGTAGAATGCTAACCTGCTCCTGAAACTGGGATGTGAGAAATGATCACGATGTGACAATTGGTAATGATGGCAACATACTCTTTATCCTCGCTCAAAGCACATCAAATTGCTGTGCATGCTTTCTGCTCCTGTCTTAGCTATTTCCTTCTACTAACGTCTCACAAGATGACTGTAATATTGCTCCCAAGGCGCTCCACAGTCACCTCGTCAATAGCTGCATGATGCTTTTAGGTAAAAAGTGAATGAACTGACCAGGAAATCACGCTGACAGCACACATACTTTGGGTAACAGCTTTCTTGTGATGGCAACAATGGTCAACTTACACGAAATGCCAGTAGTAGTACAAACGAATCATGAGAAAAGAAAAACTAAATGTCTTATAATCTTTTGAGGGCAAAAAATAAGGTTCAGATCACATAGGGTAACAGAAACTCCAGGAAAATCCAATGGGGTGTTAGGCAGCAAGAGAGAGCTCATCTAAGAGCTGACAAAGATGCAACTCATTAACTTGCTGAGCTCTGAGAAGCAGGAAAGAAATTATATTCCACAATCAGCCAGGAAATAAAAACTAATGCCCAAATTAATGCTAAGACAGAGACCAAAACCGAGCAGAAGGATAATGCAGCGATAAACTCCATCAAGTGGCGAAGGAAGGGATGTTAGAAACAGCAATAGACCCCAGTCCAAACTGGTTTTCTCAATTCATTGGTAGCTGAATTTTAAGACTCTTACTGTCAGAGTTTGGCTTAACTGTAGCTATGTAGTATGTTAAGACTGGAGACCATGATGATGTAACTTGCTTCATTTGATTACTGTGATTTATACTAAAGGATATTTCTGCTGTTGCCTGTAGTGAATTTCCACTGAATGCAATAACTGCCATAACTTTATCCCTAGCCACAATATAAATCCACATTCTGCAATGCCTCTTTGAACCAAACAGTTAGGATTTTGAAGTTTTGTCTCCAACAGGAAGGGATAAAAAGATGGAACATAGTATTGATATTTATAAAGCATTTATTTCCAAAGGATGTACGAAGTATCATTCCCTTGATTATTTCTACAACCAAAGGCTTTGCCCAAAACCCTTCACAAGGGAATTCTTTTTCTTGGGGTATCACAATGGCTTGTCTGCTTGTGTTTTAGTATTTTCTTCTGCTTTCCCACATCCTCCCGGGAGCCTCATCGCTCCTCTCAAAGGTGCACACACATGTCTGCACCCACAGTCAGCTCTTCTTCCACTTTATCATTCACAAAGGAATAATTTAGTCATCTAGTCAACTTTCTGCTCAAAACTCCTCTTGAGCAGGGATGTGATTCCTTCAGCAGCTTGATATGGTGAGGAATTTCTCCCTCTGCCCCCCCCCCCCCCCCCTCGCCCTGTGCCCCCCCCCCCCCCCTTTTTTTGGTTTTTAGCTGTTTCAAAACCTACTGTGTAACAGTTACTAGATACATATAATATGAGAGGAGTTATAGCAGTTTTAGCAGCTTGAATATCCATCTTCCTCTCCCACTAAACTGAATAACTTTCTCTCCATGACTAAGCAGTGGTCAAACATTTTTGCAGTTTTGTATAGAAATTCAACAATGGTGATAGCTTTGACAAAAACCTCCC
>KL274644.1:8852-23997 GCA_000699545.1 Podiceps cristatus
AAATCTCTTTCCTGAGAGAGTGGTGAGGCATTGGAATGGGCTGCCCAGGGAGGTGGTGGAGTCACCCTCACTGGAGGTGTTTAAGGAACGGGTGGATGAGGCACTGTGGGACATGGTTTAACGGGCAGGGTGGTGTTGGCTGATGATTGGACTTGATGATCTTACGGGTGCTTTCCAACCTTAGTGATTCTGTGATTCTGTGATTCTGTGACTCTGTGAAAGAAACAGATACTGGCAGGGGATCCTGTAAGGAACATATCAACAACTGGGCAATCACAACCCCATTGCAGCTCTATGAAGCCACCAAACAATAATATGCTTTTCTCAGCAGAGAATTGGGTAGGAAATAAGCTTAAGTTTCTGAAAAAGAAAGTGACTCCTGTTTCAGAATTGGGTAGGAAATAAACATAAGTTTCTGAAAAAGAAAGTGACTCCTGTTTCTTCCTTCTGTTTTCAGCAAGAAAACAGAATCAAATTAAATCTTTTCGTATGTGAGTAACATCACTTTTCCTATAAGCATAAATAACCCGACAGAAGCCTGATCTGACTACGTGGGCCAAGAAGCAACAGGGTAATGGATATCGCCCAAACATGCAAAGATATTTTGGCACAGGAGACACATTTTTGAAAAGCTAAGACTCAGAACAGCTAAATATTAGCTTACTTTTTTTTTTTTTTTTTTTTTTAAAGCCTAATGTTTTTAGAGTTTTCCCTGAAGAATATCTTGCTTCTAGCTATTAGTGTTGTTTTGTACTAGTAATAACAGAGTTTTATACTGATTTCTGATTTATCCATTCTATGGATAAACTCTTCCAAAGTGAGATGATGGTATCAGGTAAAAGAAAGTAATTGTTATCCAGGAAGTAATATCTTCTTAAACCATTTTTCAGCTCATCATCATTATCGATGAACCGGAGGAAGTAAGGAGTGCGCTCTCCTCACATTTGCAGGTGACACTTCACTGTGAGGGCGAGTCCAGGCCGTCGAGGGCAGGGCTGCCGTCCAGGACGGGCTGGAGGAAGGGACAAGAGCTGTATGATGTTACCAGGGAGAAACGGTAAGTCCCACCCCTGGCCCAGACTAACCCCCTCCAACACCACAGGCTGGGCACTTTCCACTGGGCTCTGTGGAAAAGTGCTTGGGGGTCCCGGCGGGCAGCAAGCTGGGCACGAGCCGGTCGTGCGTCCTGGCAGCAAAGAGGCCAACGGGATCTTGGGCTGTAAGAGCAGGAACAGGAGATCCAGGGAAGGATTACTGCCCAGCAGTCAGCACTCATTAGACAGCAGCCAGACACCGCGGTCAGGTTTGGTCCTGCACCATAGGAAACACGGCAAAGTGAAGCAAGTTCAGGCGTATGCTACCGGGATGGCTGGAGCTGGAGCACTTGTCCAGTGAGGAGAAACTGGGGCAGCTGGGCTTGTTCTCACTGGGAAGGGGATTCCTCTGGAGACAGCTAACACCAGTCCCCCCGGCCTGGTGCTTACAGGAAGGTCATCAAGACAGAGCTAAGCTTTTCAGAGTGGCATGTGGTAACAGGATAAGAAACAAGAGGCATATGTTGAAACAAGAGAGGGTCAAACAGATTATAAGGAAAAATATTTTTCGCACGGGGACAGTGGAGCAGTAGAACAGGTTTCCCAGAGAGGCTGTGCAAGCTCCATCCCTGGAAATTTTCGAGGTTTGATTGGATAAATTCCTGAGCAACTGGGTCTGACCCTGTAACTGACCCTGAATTACCGCGTTAGCCTGTGACGCTCTGTTAAGACACCCAGTGCAGTGATATTCTCCCCGCAGGCATTACCGCAGGCAGTAGCAGACATTACCGTAGGTATTACCACCAGAGTACAGTAAGGGAGTATTTTTGCCTAGCAGTAATTCTTCAGAGCAGAGCTCTGGTCTGTTCCATTCACATATTCCTAGAAAACTCACTAAGTTCAGTTTTCAGTTTGAGCGCTGTTATGCTTCCTCCAGTAATTTTCCTAATGGGAACCTCAGGATTATCCTACGATAGAGCACTTTCCTGTGGAAACACTCAGGATAATAAGCCTTAAGTGCAGGCTCAGTGCCTCAGAAACATAACTGCACAGGCATGCCCTCGTCTAGATTTCACAATAATCACGATGCTCAATATTTACACAACACGTCTTCCGAATGCTTAACCCACTATTCAATCTGAATGTAATAATGGTAGGGTCACCAAACTGCAAAATGCTCAGATGGTACATAATTGTTTTACATTTCAATATTAGTTTTGATTCTGCAGCATCTCTTTTATTACATCTTAAATTTTAATGCATCTGATTTGCATGTTCTTTGGGGTCTGAAAGCATTTCACACAAATTTAGCAGAACACAGATACAAAAATGAAACAAGCCCCACAGCAGCTGCTGAGAATTCCAGAAGGATGACATATTCTGGTAAATTTTATAGAGAAATGATGAAAAAACCACACACAAATAAACAAACAAAACAAAGATCAAGAAAGGATGCACTACTAAGAAGGAAAAAAAAAAAAAAAAGGAAGTATTCCAATATATAATCAATATGGATTCAGTGAAGCAGAAGTAGGACCATATGGATGACAATGGTTGTATTGTATTGATACACTGATAAGAGAAAGTTAATTCTTTCACTCACTTTTCACAAAGGAACATGAAATTAATTCCATGAACTGATTGATACTTCATAAAGTAGAAGACAAAATATACTGAAGGTATGCAAATTATAAAGAAATCAGGGTGCTTTACTGGAGAGAACCAGAAAACATGGCTGTAATCTGAACGAATTTTAGAAATAGCTTTTTGGTGAATTTGTTGCCAAAAATGTAATGGTTAAGGTAGACAAAGAGCAAGTTGAGTAGGATTTTCTTATGCAACAGTGAAAAGCTTGGTCTGGTAGTACATAACTAGTGGAGAACAATATTGATTTTTTTTTTTTTTTCTCATTTTACATGCACTGATAAAAGGAAATGATGAGAAGTGAAGAACTGGTCCAGACCAAAAGGAAAGCAGTATAAAGACATCAAACGCAATGAGAATGACCTCTGCTCATTTTCAGAGGTCGGATTCAGGAGTATAAACCATTCACAATGAAGAAACATCTCTCTCTGACTGCAGTGGATCACAGGTTCAAGAATGAGAAGAGAATGAATTTATACATAGTGTTGCATAAAATAGTAATTTTTCTATTCAAATTCATCCTGATTGAATTACACTGGGGATGGTGAATGCAGGGTTTTTACATCTGTGGTTTTTTGTATATATTATTTATTACCTCAAATGAGTAGGAAGAAATTAAGAGTAGGGTAACAAAAATTTACAGATGACACAAAAACTGCAAGGATTTCTCATCATAAGAAAAAAACAAACAGCTGAACACAAGCAGATTTGCTACAAGGTGCCAAATAACAAAATAAGGTGCAAATTTTGCAAACACAATATATGTTTCTATAGAAATACAAGCCAAAATTTCATTCTATGACGACTTGAATTTTACTGTGCTGTGCATCTGCAAAGAAGAAATGCCAAAGAAATTATAATTTCTAGTTTCATTTTGCTTTGATTTTGATAACGCCATTTGATCCTTAAGCTGTTTTATCTATCCATATGGGTTAATTAAAAAAGTCAAAGAGTCACGAACCCAGCAACTAAGTTCCTTTCCAGTTCTGTTTAACACCCCGTATGAACGAACGGTCACCTTCACATGTGACTGGAACACAGTGTTCCCAGCCAAATAAAGAAAACCTCAAATAGGCACAGTTTTGCAGGCAGAAAAAAAAAGGTCATGTCAATTTTTTACTACTTAGTTATCATGTCACAAAACAGAGCTACTGCAGTACATTTTTTTTTTTCACAGCACCGATTCAAAAACCATTTCCCTACCTGCTGAAATCTATGCAAATGCATTGACATGAACACAACTTGACATAGATTAACTTCTGCTGATTCACCAGGGTCAGGATTTCCCACTCAACAAAGAATTAAATAAACTCTGTGAGTGCGAAAGAATTATCTACAAGGAAGAATGTACTAGCACTGCAAATATCAGGAATAATTTCCTGAAGTAAGATCCACCAGAAGAGTAAGTGCACTTCCTCAAAGAAAAAGATGGATTTTTTTTGTTTGTTTTGACCATCTGTAAGGAACATATACATAGAGCATTTCTACATGTACTGAAATGTAGGTAATGGTCCATTGACAGTAGCTACACATGAGAGTTCAGAGGCATGTTTTCATATCTTTCAATTTTCTTAAAATGATCAGTAGAATCAGTACTGCTGTAACGAGCAGTTTGTCTAAAATCTTCTTTTAAAGTTTTCTGGTCCTTTTTGACTTGTTGGTGATGTGCATAATATGACTATTCTCTTCTCAGTTAGAGATTTATCAAAGTAATATAACTCATTGCCTTCTCTTCATAAAATGTTAGTTTTCCAGAGTAATGCTTTTTTTAACTGATGTGTCAGAAATATATACAAAGAATGGGAAAAAATGAAGATGATAGAAATATAATTCATAATTATTATAGGGATTGTAATGGTTACCTCCAGTGAGATGCATGCTGACTCAAAGTCCTTGTATGAAACAAATTTCAGCCAAATAGAATCTGATTTAAATTTGTCATACTTACCATAAGAAGTCTGTCTCCAACCTGCAACCTCCCATCTTTTTGTGCAGCTCCTCCATCAATAATCTTGGTGACATAAATGCTGTTGTCCCCAGGGATGTGTTGGTTTCCAACCCCTCCTGCAATACTGAATCCCAGACCTGGAAAAGACATGGAGAACAAAACATTTGCAATACAATATATAACATTAAAGAGGAGTGCAAGAGTAGCATATATTTGATCTACAATATTTGTTACAGAAATACAAATAAGAAAATACTCTTTCTCTTTTCCTGGAAGGTCAGGGACAAAAATAAATTAAGGAAATTCTTTGTCATGTACAGTTATAGGAAGGTAGAGACAAAAAGAATCAAACCAGGGATGATTCTATACCCATGGCTTGTCCTCGCTGGGGGCCAGTGCAGCCTATGTCAAGAAGTTATGGCACCGCTTGACATGACTAGTAGTAAACCACTGAAGCTTGGAGTTTATTTTGTTAAATATTGGTATAAAATACACAACTGTCTAACACAACAAAATTAAAGGTATTCTGATTGTCCACACAATTTGAAAAATACTTAGAGAGGTGTACTGCAGATTTTGCAAGTTTCTACAGTGTCACAGTGAAGGGTTTGTGAAAGACAAATGGTGTCGATATTTGGATTTATATCTGCTTCACATATTTTTCTAGGACACAAATGTCTTTAGCTGTGGATACATAAAATAAGAAAGCAATAGTCCTTCGAACATGTATAACTTCTGTTCAGTGATCAGTGAAATTCTTAGATAAACAATCAAAGATCCAAACCTTGGAATAATGTCAATAATACATGCCAACATGATTCAGGAAAAGGAAGGCAAACTAAATAGATGTTGGGGGAAGAAAAAAAAAGGACAGTTTTACCCTTTTCCTACTTTTCCTATCGTCTGACACATTGCATAAATAGACAAATCATTGCTTTCCTTTAAAATAACATTTTTATCTCTCGATCAGAGAAAAGACAGAAACTACTGTGCTTTATTTCCATAAAAATCTAATTCATACAGCTAATTTTTCAGAGATCATATAGCTAATGAGAACTTCCAGCTGAACAAATAAGCTGTTACTGACAATAACCCGCTTTGATAATTGATTCAGCCTGGCATTTCTCTTTTAGCTGTACAGAAAAAACAGTTATATCTATGTAAAGAATAATCACTAGTTTTATCTATGAAATTTATGCTGTTCAGTCATTCTTAAAACAAACATGTCAGTAATAGCTGCAGTCTGAGCACTAAAATGCAATAGCAAAAAATGAGTTGCCTGGAATTTGTCATTTTATCACAAACTCACCGGCCTGACTTCTTGGGCAATAGAACTTAAGGGAAGGTGTATTCAATACACACAGGCTTTTTTATAAGCTCTATGAGTACAGAGATAAGGTTTTTTGAGTGAATTAAATATTTATGTGTTTTTTTTTTTTTTTTTTTTTTTTACATTGTTTTAGTTTGAACATTATCTTAGGTTAAAAAAGATGTGAGGTCAGATAACATAATGGACTACTTAATGGATAGTGCCAAAACCGTAAATTACAAAAAACCCCCAACAACCTCTGAATTTATATCTTGAATTGAAATATTACTTAATTAATTAAGATGACTATTAAGAATACACATGAAGTTAACTGAGAAGTATTGGATAATGAAAATAAAGCTTTATTCAATTTCCAGCTAAAGCTGGTGATCACTGTTCCTATTTATGTGCTACTGCCAGGACAACTAGAAGGATAAAATGGTTATGGTTTCTTCAGCACAGAAGAATTTTTACTAACAAATAAGCAAAAAGATACCCTAAGAAAACATCGAGAATGAAAATTTTCTTTAAAACATTAGTTGTGGACAATGAACAATGACTGAATAATATTTCTCGGTGACATAATTATCATCCTTTTGACACAAAAAGCATCTGCATATGCTTCTAGCAGTGAAGTGGAGATCTGAGAGTATTCCAGAGTGACGATGAGAGCAAATGAGTGGGTTCGTCTGCAGCCAGAGAGCTTTCTTGGGCTCCACTGCTCACCTAGGGCATGACCTAGGGAAGAGTAGGTAGTGGTATGCTTCAACCCTCTTCTCTCCCTTTTATTAACAGCGTAATACGCCTTGGAAAGGGCAAGGGGTTCCTAATCCAGCCGGGTCCTGCTGCAATATAAGCAGATAGTAGCAAAGGTAATCCCCTCCATTTTCTGCAGTACTGAGTGGGGTGCTGGTGTTTGCTGTATGTTTGCATGGTGGTATCACAACCCATGCATGAAACCGCAAAAAAAAAAAAAAAAAAAAAAGTGCACTAAACCACAGTACTCCCGTTACAAAAGTGAAGTTTGCTATGATGAAAGGAGTAACTTTTTCTGCTTCTCTAGCCTACATAAAATGTAGCTGCGTTACAATGCATGGGGCTACATCGTATTTGCAAGCAGGGTCAGCCTTTGGGATCCGCGGAACTGGCACTGAATATAAAAAGGTTTAAAAGAGCAGAACAAGACAGGGAACAATACTGTGGGGAGAAAGGAGAGTGGGTAGGAGAGACAACTAAGGAAAGAGATTTTCCATGGTTTTCCTGTTGATAATGATTTCATTTCACTGCCTGATCATACTTGCCTTCTTTAAAAGATTTCTTCTTGGGAAGAACGGGGAATAGAACAATGGATCATTTAATTTTACTTAAATGACATTTGCTAATTGCTAGGGCACTAGGAAAGTATAATACAATAACACTTTTGGGTAGGATTCATATGGCCAAATGACATCAGACAACTATGCTAATCATTTATGCTACTGTTATAATCAATGGAAATTCATTAAGGGCTTTTAAAGCATTATTCATCTCAAAGAGACATCTGAAAAAGATGATATGAGTCACACTCTTGGTTTCTGAAAGGCTGGGGGCTGGATGTGGGAAGAGGTGGGTGGGAAGATCACTGCTATGAAAGTTCACAACCTGAAGGTTTATGTTGTGTTTTAAGACCTCAAAAAGGTTCATGTATCCCTGGTGTGGATCCCTCTTGTCACTAGCTACCTCAGGTTAGTCTCATATCAGATCTGTACTGTTACTTTAGAAACAAAGAATCATTCAAACATTTGGGAACACAGGGAGCAAGATATGTTTTCTAAACTTGGTCTTTTTCATTGCTCCATTGAATTAAAAACAAAATCAAAATAAAATAGGACACTTAATTGCAGAACCATTTTTTAATTGACTCCTGCAGTTAGAGAAGATCAGGAGTTGCTTTGAGGAACGCCCTTCCTCTCACTTCCTATTTTGCTAATGTGCAATCTGCTTCCCAGCAACACCTCAGCTTGGACAGAGCACCCAATCTCCTCACAACAGGAATTAGATGGAGGATAGATTTAGAATGCAGGTAAGAAAGACATTTTTTATGATGAGGATGGTGAGGCCCTGGCACAGGCTGCCCAGAGAAGTTGTGGATGCCCCATCACTAGAAGTGTTCAAGGCCAGGTTGGACAGAGCTTTGAGCAACCTGGTCTAGTGGGATAGGGCTGGACCAGACAATCTTTAAAGGTCCCTTCCAATCCAAACTATTCTGTGATTCTATGGTTCTATAAAGAAGAGAAGAGTACTCCAAGAGGAAAAAGGAAAAAGAACCGTATTTAACACTCAAGTCAAGTCAGACTCAGCTTCATTCAAAACCACTGAAGAGAATAGGCACATATAAGATCGGGTCAATGTCTAAACTCGGAAGATTAATCATACTCTATTTCCTTCCTTTTCCACTGGATAGGTGTTTGTAAAATTCATCTGCCTTTGGGTTCCACAAATGCTGATCATTGATCCTGTGGATAATATGTGTAATAGTGGAATGAGACAGGAGACATTACTGTTATCACAAAGAGGAAAAGGGGAAAGAGATATCCCATCAAAACCAGAAACTGCAGACAAAGTGCTGATATTAACAATAGTCAAGGATATTGGCCCTGGCAGCCAAGAGGGCCAGCCGTGCCCCGGGCTGCCCCAAGCACCGCATCACTGGTCAGTTGAGGGAGGGGATTGTCCCACTCTGCTCCACACTGGTGAGGCCCCACCTTGAGCACCGTGCGCAGTTTTGGGCGCTGCAGTATAAAAAGGATATAAAGCTGCTGGAGAATGTCCAGAGGAAGGTCACAAAGTTGGTGAAGGGTTTAGAGGGGAAGTTGTATGAGGAGCGGCTGAAGTCACTCCGTCTGTTCAGCCTGGAGAAGAGCAGACTGAGGGGACACCTCATCACAAGGGGAAGAGGAGGAGCAGGCGCTGATCTCTCCTCTCTGGTGACCAATGATAGGCTCAGGGGGAATGGCAGGACGATGCACCCGGGGGGGTTTAGGTTGGATATCAGGAAGAAGATTTTCACCCAGAGGGTGGTGGAGCACTGGCACAGGCTCCCCAGGGAAGCAGCCACGGCACCAAGCCTGACAATGTTCAAGAAGCATTTGAACAAGGCCTTCAGTCACATGGTGTGAATCTTGGGGCTGTCCTATGCAGGGACAGGAGTTGGACTTGATGATCCTTGTGGGTTCCTTCTGACACAGGACATTCTATGATTCTATGATTTGTTCGTATCTTTACCCTGGATTATCAGTAAATAAAGCTTTAAAATATTTGAAAGGGTAACTGGCCTCCAAGCCAAGCGGTCAAAACCTCTTTCGTATGGAGGACAATGGCTGAAATATAAATATGGGGAGGCCTGGCAGACTGATTACATCACACTCCCACAAAGCCACCAAAGCAAGTGCCATGGGCTTACAATGGGGGAAGCAACCACCGGATGGCTGGAAACACATTCCGTGCCCCATGCCACTGCCCGGAACACTATCCTGGACCACGGCACAGGTGTCCTGTCAGCAGAAGACCCTGTACTGTAACAGCAGGGTGTTGGCAGCAAGGTTACAGCATGTGACATATGCCGTTCTCTTGCCTGTAAGCCTAAAAGGAAAGCAGATGATAGCGAAAAATATGTGTGTTTACTAAACTAAGGAAAACAGGCAATAAGCAGCTGCCTTGTCTAAGACTTAAGAGACTGAAGAAACAAATATTCAAAGTAAAGGACCACCCCATAACAATGCTGGACTCCTACAGGGTATAAAACACCTGTCCAAAATTTAGTTTATAGTCACCAATCAAGAAAATGCCAAGAGGTGTGGTAAGGGTTCGATGTCCCATGTCCTTTGTGTCACACACGAGTGAGCCAGACCACCTTGGCTCATGCATCCCTGTGTTTGTGAAGATGTGGGTGAAATGAAGAGTGAATGAAATATATGAGAGAATGAGCACAAGTGGGTAACCTATTTGGAGATTTCACGAATAAATATCACCCTCCCTCTATGCCCTCTCATTGCGTTTTGCCACAATCATTTTCTACAGATGTGAAGCAAATCGATTTGCTCCAGAACACTGTATGAGCTCAGACTTTACAAAACTGTTTCAGGCAACAAACCAAGATAACACAACAAGAAAGTACCCATGCAAGGGCTTGCCCCACTGAGGTCCTTCCCCGGCAGTGCGAGCCCGGCCGTGCCACTGAACATGGCACAGTGACCATACTCCTGTGAGCAACCAGACAAGGCAAGGGGGACCCAACCTGAGGTACCTCCTGCCTTTCCACAGAACAGCTGTTTCTGCAACGCTCAGTTCCAAAAAAGTATAGCTCAGAGTTGTTTTATTGTTGAAATTACTTTTAAGCTTACAGAGCCAATATTTTTTGAGGCTTTTTTTCCTCTGAAAGGGAGAACAGATGATGAACCTACCGATGAATTGCCAAACCTGGAGCAATGAAGTCCAATCCAGGATTCTAATTAATCAAATTCCACTTGGAGGGAGAAAAGGAACATGTATAATATAAAATGCTTTGACTGATATCATTCGATTGACTTGTTTTGACAGTTATATCTAGTGCTATATGAATAAACAAACTGAAGTAAGGTTAATTATAAACAGAGGAGCAGCAGGGAATATGTCCTCCTGCCCCTTTTCTCAAGCCTCTAGGTGCCAAGTTTAGTTTTCCCAGAGGAGAGATATAGCACATATATAAAAGTAGCACCCCATAACTGTGGAAGTTTAATATGCTTATTATAGCTGTGACTTACGATTACTGTTCTTTATTGACAACAGAGTCCTTTATTATTTGTTACACACAAAAATGAAATATATTACAAAATAAAAATGAAAATATATTTTGCAATAATTATGCAATGCTACAAGGAAGAACTGAACTTCCTTTACAGAGCTCTCTCTTTCTCTCTTTATTTCACAACCCATGAATCAAACCCTGAGAAACTATTAATCCCAAACATAGGAAATGTCACTTTATCTATCTCCTTCATGTTATAGGGGTAGATTCAAATATCAATTTATTTGAGTGAGCTCTATAATAATTCCTATTCCTGACGCATGTGACAGCTTATATCAGAAGGATTTACATGAATAAAAGTTGACTACATTTTGTTCTGTGGATGAGAAAGTCAATCTGAAGTACAGTATGGTTCATAAAACTTTAACTAATATTCATAACGTACTTAAAAACTGCCTAGTTTCATTGCCATCATTAATTCCTGTTTCAGACCCTGCTCCCAGATCACTTCAGAGGGCTCTTTTTGCAACCAATACTTTGATAATAGCCTTGACTGGGAAAAAGGCCCAACCCCCTACCAATCTAACTGAGCCTATCTTTATCTAGCGTTTCTTTCTAACGGCCTCGGGTTAAAAACTTCAAGGATCTTCCTTATTGTTTTGACATTTTTTTTGCAGAAATATCTAGTGTTTTCAGTTATTTCCCAGTTGATGTCAGATAGAATAAAAATGATGTACAGTGCCACCAGGTAAGAAGAATATTCTCTGAAACCACCTTACACAAAGAGAAAATTATTGTCCCCTTTACGCTGTGTGTCATTATACACTCATGCCTTCAGCTATTTATCCAGCAGTTGTTACACAGTTCCTTTGTTCTTGCCCATGGGCATTTTTGTAGTTATTATTTTCATTAATCCCTACATTCCGGCTGCCAGTGCATCACCTTTCCGTTCTACTGAACCAACAGAGATGCCAGATTTCAGTACGGACTCTACCGAGGATTGAACCAGACGGCACACACAGTACTTCCACAGTGCATGGAATACTTCCACATGCTCTTGAGAGAGGTTATGACTGGATACTGTTTGGCAGTTGTGATTATACAGAAGACAAAGAAAATCCTTTCCTTGCAAATGAGCACTGATTGCACAGCAACACTGACGCGTCTCCCTGAGGGACCGGACTGTCCCGTTGCCTCAGCAGAGAGGGCTTAGAACTGTTCCGTATGGAGGCAGATTTTGGTCAGAGTTTTTAGTAGAAAGTGAATAGTGCCAAGCCCATGGCTAAACCATGTCCCTGAGCTCTGCACCACCTCCCTGGGCAGCCTGTTCCGGGGCCTGACAACCCTTTTGGTGAAGAAATGTTTCCTGTTATCCAATCTGAACCTCCCCTGGTGCAACCTGAGGCCATTTCCTCTTGTCCTAAAGAGAGAGGACTCCAGCCATATGTATTGCTATGAATGTCTGTCCTGAGGCTCCCAGCCATCCTCCCTGCAAACTTGGCCTGATTCTATGATTCTGTCTTATAATTTTATCTGCAAAAGTTTTAAACACTGCAGATTCAAATTTTTAAAATAAATCATAATAAGATAGTTAATTCTAATTTTAACTATTCTTAAGTTAATTGAAAGAAAAATTTAACTGGAATTTAAAATTTTGCTGCACAGCCCAGTGCAGGAATCTACAGAGGTCTGTTCTTGCTGCTTGCTTGATGAGGGAGAGAGCGGAGATAATGATCCCACAGAGAGTAAAATCTCTTCACTACACTGGTGCGGACGTACATTCATAGTATCCCAAACAGCGCTCCGAAGAATGGCAGCGGCTAAAACTCAGCGGAGGAGAGGCCGTGGCTAGTGATCAGGAGGCAGTGATGGCAGACTGATTTCCATACCTAAGCAGGCTCGCGTTCTCCATTCCAAATTTTACAAAGTGCTACCCATACTTATGTAATTTTAAAATCTGGCTGCCATGTTGCTACCTACAGCTCCTTATGCCTTTTCCAAAACAGCTGTGTGCTGGGATCTCCCCGAAAGCTCCCTGCCTAACGTTGCTTTCTCTGAGCTCACTCTTCTGCCGGAGACAGGGGAATGCAATACGATACATCTTTCCTTTGGGCACAAGGGGTTCATCAACAACATCTGAGATCCACAAAAGTCAGAAACGCAAAAAACTCCACAATATGGAAAAAAGTCTTCTGGATATTTCAGAGATTTTTTCATGGAGTTACTCTGCTCTGGCCTCAGAAGCAAATTTAAACAACTACAACTCTTTTCCAAATGCTTTTTCATTCTTTTGGGCATTGAAATCAAACGTTGCAGTTGAATGTACTGGGTTACAGCAAGAAAGAAAGGAATCTGTTCTCAGGATACAGGGTTATATTCCTTGGCTTAAAAAAAATTGTTTACATTTCCAGCCAGAGAGGAGACAAGGGCAAAGTGAGATTATGGTGTAAATATCAACATACCTGCAAGGCAGAGAGTGGATGTTTAAAAACAATCATGCTGTAGGTACAGTAGGTAAAGCATTGCGTTTACATTATCATAACAGCAAAGCTCATCTTTCTCTAATCTTTAATAAAGCCTTGAAAACTCATCTTGTTAAATTACACTGCTATTTGTAGACATTTGTAAAAAAATCTAACACACAAATGAAACCAGTCCCTTCTTTTCCATTCAGTTTTGCAGTTAAATCTTTTTCCCATTATGAATTTCTTGCCTGCATATATTTATCCCTGAAGATACATTCCCTTCAGATGTAGTTGAAAAGAAAGGAAACAGCAAGCTAGGAAAGTACACTTAGAGCCTCATTAGAAGTTGTGTTTATTACATATTTTTACATTTATTCAAATTAATTAGGAATAAATGTCCCAGAAAGCACAGACAATGAGCAGTGACCTAATTGCACAACAGGAATTCTCAAGAATACTTTACAATTTGTCTTGAAAAGAGAATTCAGTATTCCTAATTATTCACAATAAGCTGATTTTTAAATCATTAATGAGGATTCAAGTTCACTGAAAAACATATTAAATCACGCTGTCACAATTTTACTAGTATAACTGCAAGAAAGAGAAAATTATTTCATTTTTGACATACGTTGCCACTCAAGAACTACATCAAGCAGTTCAGCTCTTTAAGGAAAAGCCGCATGATACACCAAGTCTAAACATTTCTTGTTTAAACCAGTCAACTTATGTTTTAAAAAAGTGAAGATCAGTGATGTAAAGCAGATAAGTCCAAGAGCTGTCACTTAGGAACAGGATTAACTGCTTACAATCTGATTTTTTGAAATGTCTTTTCTCTTCTCACATTTCCATGCCAGGTTTGCACAGGCCCACACCAAAGCCCTGCAGGCACATTGACTTCCTCTTCCCGCAGGAAGCTTTTGCACATTTTTGGTGCAGCCACAAGGACAAATAGTTCTCAAATCCACTCACTAAAAATCAGAATTTTTGATGAGGGTAGACATCATCTGGCTGGCTGCCTGTGTGACATCTCATTTACAGCTTGCAGGGAATAATGTTAAACACAGAATAAGTGACTGTACAGCTGAATTTGATATGAATGGACTGTTGAAGACTAACAATTTTTTTCTCATTCTATTTTTTTCTGCATTAGCAGTGTTTTTCTTAGCAAGATTTTTTTTTTAGTCCCATCCTCACCCCTGCTCTTTCATTCACTTGGTCAAAAATCAACTGGACCATGCACGACTACAGATGGAAAAGAGATCCCTGGAAGTGTTCAAGGTCAGGTTGGATGGGGCTTTGAGCAACTTCACCTGCTGATGACTCCTCCCATGGCAGGAGGGATGGACCAGGTGATCTATAAAGGTCCCTTCCAACCCAAATCATTCCATAATTCCATGATTCTAAGCACCCCGCTGTCCTAACTAGCAGCAAAAAGCCAGGTGGGGGGTTGCAGGGTGCATTTTTAAGTGTCATATGCTGATCTAAAGCTTCACTACCGCCAAAAGAGATAACTCTTCTCTCTCAGCCATGAAAATTTTCTAGCCAAATGGACTGGCAAGCTGAAAATGGCATGAAAACCAAAGCAAATTAGTCTGAATCACAGACCAGGTGCATATTCACCAGAATCTACTGAGATGGCAGCAATAAGAGCGGGCAGCTGAGGATGGTGCTGTGTCCATGTGCCCACTTTCCTGGCAGCATGGTGCCTCTACGAGGCACTTCATTACAGAGCAGTGCAATGTTCTCTCTGCTGCTCAGCAAACTCAACTTGCGGGATGTGGTAAGAACAAAAGATGCAGGGAGAGGAAAAGTAGCTGCAGTGAGCAAGACAGAAATGACTATTTAGCAGGAAAAATACCCCTTTAGAGCATGAGTCCTAACGGGAGGAAAGGGAATCATAAAAATCATCTCCTAAGCTTAAGAGAAAGAAAGAGAAGTTAGCGGTCATAGGTTATGTGGTGGGTTGACCATGCCTGGAGG
>KL274645.1:0-16027 GCA_000699545.1 Podiceps cristatus
GGAGCGACCGGCCCGGTGAAAGGCGGCGGCTTAACAGCACCGCAGTCCGGGCGGCGGGGACGCGGCCGGGGCCTCCCGAGGAGCGGGGCTTGTCCCCGAGCCTCCCGTGCTGCCTCGAGGGTGGATGCCGCTCCGGAGGCTGGTGTCTGCTCCGGGACTCTCCTGCCGGCTTCCTGTTTAAGAGTACGAACTCGATTTGGTGTTCTGCTCAGAAAGTGTAACCTCGTTGCCTACTTCCTCGTAGATTTTTTTTTTTTTTTTAACCCTAAATTTATTTCAGAGGAAAACCAGGCACTTGGCGTTAAAACGGCGTGACTGCATCGGCCATCACAGGTCATCTAACCTTATCTCCACCCCCTTCTGTCCCAAAAGTAGTTTAATGCATAGATTGGGTGTGAAGATAAGAGAAACGCGACAACAGTTGTGGGCAAAAAAACCTCATGGTATCTGGAAAGTCCTTTTTTTCCCCCCAACTCTTTCGGTCAATTGCATTGAACAAGCAATATTGTTGCTGGAGTTGTGATATTTTTTGTCTTTCTGGTCTTATTGTTGTTTGTTAGTAACCGATTTTAGGAAGCTGGTGTGCGCCTCGGGTATTATGCATTTGTGAATATTTTGCATATATTTGAGTGTGTTCGCCTGTCATGTGCCCCTTAGAAATCAGTCGAAGGTTACACAAAACTCCCAAGAGACGCTGAGCGGTCACTTGGATCAAATTTTGACCTACTTATTATATCTGAAGTTCACTATAGTCCTTCTGTACATCTTAGAAACGTTTCTCTTTCAGTTCCAAAGGTTACAGGCAGCCTTGCCATAACACTGTTTTCTTTCTACAGTGCAAAAGACCTACTAGCTCCCTTCTCAATTGAAGATCGATATTTACCTTTACTCACCTGAGAGCTTTTCAGATGTTTACAGAGCTAATCATGTTTCTTTTCTGGTTTTACAGCTAGCTAATTGGAAGCTTGAAGTTGGTTCTTTACCGATTATTACTGAGTTCCTGCAAACACCTAAAGTGGATTTGCTCAGAGGAGTATTTAAAAAATAGAAATAGGGTTATAATTAAAAGAAGAAAAAGTTAGTTTCAGGATCCCCAAAGGTAGTCACAAGAAAGCGTGTGTTTCTGGGGAGGGTGGTTTGGGTTTTCCTAACATTTCTCTAGCCATGCTGATTCATTTTCTTCTTTAAAGTGACAGTTGCTGTGTTAGTCTGTATATATTTGCAGTTAGCTGGTGTTACTTGGCTTATAGACAGGGGACAGTGAGACCGTGGGTAATACGGAGACAGAACGGTCCCTAATACGTACGTACCAGAACCTGTTCTGCCTGTCAGCTGAGTTGCTGTGTCATTTGCAGTTCATAGGAAATTTTTTTCCCCCTCCTGTAAGAGTTTCCTTGGATGAGAACACACATTCTTGAATTATGGACATTCAACTTTTCTGTCCTTCACAGTTGCCCGTATTTCACTGGTGACTTCAACTGTGATGTGCCTTTCTCTTCACCCACTTACCTCTTTCTCCTGTCCCTGTTTTAGGTAGATTGCGGGGTGGTTTAATCCCTTACTAGGTATCGGAGAAGACGGGAATTGACTGTTGAGCCCAAATCAGTAGTAGAACAGCTGTTACTGCTTCTAAAGGAGCACAGTCTGACATCACCGTGATGAACATTCATTACATCAGTGTTCGCTACAGAATAGACAAGAATTGGTTGAATCAGCATGAGAAAATGCCCCATTCAAGATGGGCAGCAATTTAGACAATAGTGTCACAGTGGCTGTTACTCACAATCAAGTTTAGAGGAGAAAAAGAAAAGCAAAAAAGAGAAGTGCTTGTATGCTGACAGCAAAACTTCGAAGAAAGCATGGGAAAATATTACAATGTTCAGGTCAGCCACAAATAAATTTCCCCTCTGGTAGGCTGTATCTGCCATGGAAAAATGCCATACATTCTCAACATAGTTTTTCTTAGAATGAAGTTGGCCTATAGTTTTTTTCCTGCTAGCCTTTTAACAAGTAAACGTTATTTTAACTCTTAATTAAAACTGCTTTTTGTTTCACATGTTTCCATTTCATAGTCAGAAGGGCATACTAGATCTACTTAAGTGTTTACTGTTAGGTTTATGTGTGGACATAACAATTCTGTTTATCTGACAAATACTCGTTTGGGATTTACTTTGATTTAGACGTTATCGTGAGAACTTCACATTTTCATACCTCTGACACATCCACATCCACCCAGTTCCTTCCACTAAGTCTTAATGGAAAACACCGATCTAGCACTGACTGAGAGTCCCCGGGGATTAAGATACACAAACAAGCGCTTCCAGTTTCTAACAGCTCTTCTGGATTTTCGCTTGAAGCTGTTTATCCTCTTTGTACTTGGAACAATGCAGCGAAACCGGCCAGTTTTGGTGTCTAAGGTGTAGCACGGTGATACTGTTTTAGTCAGGTATCTGACAACACTGACAATTCACATATATCCAAATGTTCATACTTGTCTGATTGTTTTAAATGGAGCAGGAGCATGGGTGAGAGCCAAATGCTTATCTTGCATGTGAGCTGCTTGGCCTTAGAGCTTCTGTAATTCTCTCAATTTCTCCTGGCTGCTTTAGAGAAAGAAGTGGGGAAAGGAGGGACAGAAGAGGAGAGTTCTAGAGTATGAGATAGGAGCTGGTCAGCGCGAGTCTGTAGTTGCTGACCTTTTTCTTTTCTTCTAACAATAAATTAAACTTCTAGTCTAATAATGTTTAACTTGTTAACAACTTTTCTATTTTAAAGGTGTAAGAGACTGACTTTTTAAAAAAGAACTTAACAATATGAGGAAAAAGAGAAGTAAATTCCTTAGCATGCCAGGCTGTGCTTTTACTTTGGTCACAGGTATTACTCAGAGGTTAAAAAGGTAAACTTCCTTCTATTCAACTCAGCCAGAGCTGGGTTTTGTGAAAGCACCCTTTTGTATGCATAATATCCGGAGTCTTCAAGTAGTGTGTGATCACTTGTATTGCAAGAATGGGCTGCATCTCTTTCTTCTGGTGGGGGGGGTCCCCTCTCTTAATTTCTTTGGGTGAAAGCTGGAACTTCTTTGTTACTAGCTCTACATGAAAGTTTTATTTGGGTTGTTTGGAGCAGAATTCTTACACTAAAGCAAACATTTTCTAGTTTTGTTGTGTTTAAAAAAAAATGTGTGGCGGATTTGGTGTGGTATGTGGTAAAGAAGTGAGCAGCCTTAGAATCATAGAATCATAGAAAGGTCTGGGTTGAAAGGGACCCCAAGGATCATAGAGTTCCAACCCCCCTGCCACAGGCAGGGCCACCAACCTCCAGGCCTGGACCTACATGAGGTTGCCCAGGGCCCCGTCCAACCTGGCCTTGAACCCCTCCAGGCATGGGGCATCCACCACCTCTCTGGACAGCCTGTTCCAGCACCTCACCACCCTCTCTGTAAAAAACTTCCCCCTAATATCTAATTTAAACCTTCCCTCCTTCAGCTTCAATCCATTCCCCCTTGTCCTGTTATTGTCTACCCTTTCAAAAAGTTGGTTTCCCTCCTGTTTGTACAACAGCCTTATGAAGGCACTTGAGTTTGTCTCCCCATGCAGCATACCGTGTCCCTGCGCAATGCTGCTCTCTCCAGCTCACCTGCATTCGTGCGCTGGTACAGCTTAGCTAAAGCATTTAGACTTCAGATGATTATCAGTATCTGCAACTGTGAGTAATCTTTGCTATCTCTGGACCTTTGTAAACCCGTTTCCCATAGTCTGGCTATAGATCTTGCAAAGGAACATAGATGAATGTTTATTGGCAAAGCAGAAAGTTTATAGCCCAGGTAAAAACAAAGGGAGAAGAGTCAACAGGATGTCTGTTGTTTGATCTAGACTGTCTTTGGGACATTCGCTATTTTTAAGTCTTCTTCCTGTGAACCTTTTTGAACTCCCTCTCTGCTGAAAATCCTGAGAAGTGCATCCGCAGCTGCATGCAAAAAATCCAGGTATTTTCCTGTGTTACTATAGCAAACTGTACAAAAACATTTGCAGCTTTTCAGGTTACAGGAGACTGCTTACCCCTTTTGTGTGACTAAGTGAAACTGGTATTTTCATGCTGATGGGAAGTGTGATATAGCTTGTACAGCCAGTGCTCAAGAACTAGGGTTTATTTGATGGGAAACTGTGAGCTACTCCTAATAGAAAATACCTGCCTTGCAGAGTATTTCCTTTGCCTGTTGAATAGCTGTACCAGGCTCAGCACTGACTGTTGGGTGGGACCCAGTATTTGGAAGGAGATCTTGCCTTCCTGGATTGTTAATGAGTATAAAATCCTGTTTTTCTAAAGCTGTATGTGAGTTTAACTTGGAAGGATCATAGAATCATAAAGGCTGGAAAGGACCTCTAAGATCATCAAGTCCAACCATCAACCCAACACCACCACCATGCCTACTGACAATCTAAACCGTGTCCCAGAGTGCTACGTCTACACATTTTTTGAACACCTTCAGGGATGGTGACTCCACCGCTTCCCTGGGCAGTCTGTTCCAATATTTGACCACTCTTTCAGTGAAGAATTTTCCCCTGATATCTAATCTAAGCCTCCCCTGTTGCAACTTGAGGCCATTTCCTCTTGTCCTATTACTAGTTACATGGGAGTACCCATCTCGCTACAACCTCCCTTCAGGTAGTTGTAAAGAAAGATAAGATCTCCCCAGAGTCTCCTTTTCTCCAGACTAAACAAACCCAGTTGATCTCCCCAGAGTCTCCTTTTTTCCAGACTAAACAAACCCAGTTGCCTCGGATGCTTCTCATAGGACTTGTTCTTCAGTCCGTTCACCAGAAGGGCAAGCTCTATTGCCCTTCTCTGGAGAGGTTCCAGCACCTCAATGTCTGTCTTGCAGTGAGGGACCCAAAACTGAACCCATCACTCGAGGTGCGGCCTCACCAGTGCCAAGTACAGGGGAATGATCCCTTCCTTAGTCCTGCTGGCCACGCTATTTCTGACAAAAGCCAGGATGCCGTTGGCCTTCTTGGCCACCTGGGCACACTGCTGGCTCATGTTTAGCTGTCTGTCAGGCAGCACCCCAGGACCTTTTTTGCTGGGCAGCTTTCCAGCTGCTCTTCCCTCATCCTGTAGTGTTGCATGGGGTTGTTGTGACCCAAGTGGAGGACCTGACACTTGGCCTTGTTAAACCTCATGCAGTTGATTGGTCTGGCCTGTCCAGATCCCTCTGCAGAGCCTTCCTACCTTCAAGCAGGTCAACACTCCTGCCCAGCTTGGTGTCATCTGCAAACTTACTGAGGGTGCACTAAATCCCCTCATCCAAGTCATTGATATAGATATTAAACAAGACTGGCCCCAAAACGGAGCCCTGGGGGAAACCGCTTGTGACCCCCATTGCAGTTCAGTAGCATTTTATTCTTGTTCAGTCATTTCAATAAGCAACTCATCTGAATTTGCATTGTTTGAGTTCCAAGCTGAAAATACAGATGTTGGAAATCCTGAAAGGTGCTCCATACTGTCAACTCTTCGGAAGTTCTGCAAGCGTTGCATGGGCTGCAACTTCATGAGCAGGCCATGAGACTTTTTTTTTTTTTTTTTTTTTTTGTCATCTAAAAAGAACTCACTGCTGAATGTCCATAACCATGCCTGGCGGGTTCATGAGCTTATGATGGATAGCAATTATCCTGATGCATGTCTGTGTTTCGCTGTTTGCTACAACACTTGAAAGTCCAGGGTTTGCGTGCATAAAGGGTTCAACTGCTGAGCTACCAAAGGAGTTTTGTCTTCATTTGCTTACAGGATCTACTTCATAAGATGAGGGATCTGCCACATTGTACACTTCTGCATGTGCAGAGAGGTTTGAGTGTTGGGTTTTTCTGATTTTTGGAGAGGGGTTAGTTTTATTTCCCTGTTCCTGTGCACAAGGTGCAGCTTATTCTAGAAGTAGCACAAGTTGACTTTCGCATGTTCTGGCATGACTGTTCTTATGTTCCTCCTTTCCCATAGTTTTTAGCATTGGCTTTTATTTATTTTATTTATTTGCTTGTTTGGAAGCAGAAAGCTGCAGGAGATCTCATGTAAATAACTGTTCTATGCTTTAAGCCTCCCAGATCATAAGTTGAGCTGATTGGAGCCAGTTTGCTAAGGCTAGTGGAAAAAGGTCTTTGAAATGTGTAGTATATATTTAGTTCCTTAAATTCAGTTTCTGTGCACAGTTCTATAAAGTGTGAATGTTCAGATATTGAACTGAAAGACAGAGATTCTTCAGCAAGTACAGACACTATAGAATTTTTTTTTCAGCAAAGGTAGCCTGCAAGTTTGTCAAATCAGTATTGATTTATGAAATGATAGCAGAACAGGCATAGTGCTGTTGGATTAAGGGCCAGAACAAACATATTATTCAATGACCAATGTTAATATAGATGGATTCAAACCTAACTAGTGCTGTCATTGGATGTAGGACCATCACCTGTGCCTGAAGAAGAATTCTCATTTAAATCCAGCTTTGATTATGGAAAAAGTTAAATTGTAGTTGGTTAAAATTGTGGGGTTTTTTTAAGAACTCCAGGGTGATATGAAACCTATGGAATTAATGAGATGACTCGACTGGAGAATTTTAATGCTCCTCTAATGTCACATTGCAGCATGCTTGAAAACAATTTGGTCTTAGTCTTGAGGTAAACATTTTAAAGATGATGCTGTTATGAATGAGGACAGCAGCACTCATGCTGTAAAGTTAAGCGGAGCTATCTGCTGTTTTTGAAAAGTGGCAGTTGTCATAGCATAGGCTGCAGGCACATGGTAAGCTGGAGGCTTGCTTGATAGGCTTGGGGCTTCTCTTGCTTCTCACTTGCCATCCAGGAAGGGATGCGGACGGACTTTCTCTGTAAATACATGCTCTACGCTCCAGCATTTCAATATGCATGTCCTTCATTTGAGACCTTGTTGTCTGGAAAGTCAGAACTTGGTGTATCACACTTGGTCCACTGAGTATGTTCTGTCCGCATCTCTGAGTGGATCTCAAAGGGAGATGCAAGATGGTTTCTGTTGGTACAGCATTGTCTGACTTGATTCTTCTCAGAACTATGTGACTGTTGGGCCTCGAGTTATGTGGGTCTAACTTAGTTTAACAATTACTTTTGATATGTGGATCAAAAGAAAAAAATCCTTTCCTCACTCCCAAACAGATGTAACTGTAGTGTCTCAAACTGTGTTATTTCTGCCTGTGGTAAGATGAGTTAAAGTTAGTAAAATCATACTGAGTTCATTGAAAGGTTACATCTGCCAGCAAACTGATGCTGCTCATGTGCTGGTTCAAACCGCTCCCTTTTAGTACCGGCAGCACTTGGATGGGCTTGAAAGCACACGCAAAAGCAGTAATGTCTTGTACTGTAACCTACGGCACTGGGATCATTGGTAGAAGCATCCACTTGAATGGTTCAGGTGCTGCGGTTGAGAGGATACTTTCCACCCTGTTTTTGTAAAGAGCTTTACTTTATCCTTTTACTTAGTTGTGAAAAACTGGAATTTAATTCTCTCTCCCCTCCCCTCCATCTCTAGATACCTGCTTGAACAAGACTTTCCAGGCATGCGGATTGGTCCAGAGCCTACCACGGATTCTTTTATTGCTGTGATGTATGGAGATTCAGAAGGAAACATTCCCGGAAATGCCCTTGTTGTTGATCCTAAGAAGCCATTCCGTAAACTTAGCCGATTTGGAAATGCTTTCCTGAACAGGTGAGATCTGTTTCCTTGATGTCTTTTTATTTTTTTATGTTTAAATGTCTACTTGATACCGTATCCAAGCATCAGTGTTTTTTACTAAGCTTTTTCTGCTATATTTGTTTTGAACAGCATGGAATAAATACAAGCAGGAGTGGTGGCAGTTCAAGTGAATTAAAAAAAAAAAAAAAAGGCAGTACTAGGTAGGGTAACACTAGCATAGATAAATTCAGTTATCTGAACAGAAATTCATTGTTAAAAGCAGGTCACAGAAAAATGCTGAAATGCTGTGCCAGCTGACTTGTTTGTAAGGCAGTATACCAGCTGGAACTCAGGATCAGTTTGAGTACAAATTCTCTTGCTCAATAAAACTGATAGATTAGTACTGTTATTAAAAACTACCATCCAAAAAAAAGGAAAAAGATATTCTCCCTTTGCTGTCTTGTTGCTTTCGACTGATCTCACCAAAGGTCTTGGTATAGCTCTTTAAAATTGTCAGTTGCTGGGATATGTAAAAAGGCCTACAAGAATGGAGAATATTTGAATATGCTGTGTGGATAAATATATATTCAAGCTGTTAAGTGTTTAATGTTGACTAGCTGGTCTTCAAGCAGTCAAGCATAGACCAGGATGATAGCATTAGCTTCTGGATGGCTTCTGTCTATGTCCAAAAAAGGGAAGAGTTGTTCAGGGGCTGTGAATATTGCCATAGGTAACTTAAGTAGCAGGCTAAATATTTTCAGCTAGAAGTTATTAATAACTTTCTTTGCACTGTGTGAGTAATCACCTTGTTTTCTTCCTGTATTTGACGGTAGCTTGACATGGAGGCCTGGCTTTGCAAGCCAATTAATCTAAATTGGTTCTCTTTTAACAATAAACTTTCCTGTTTGGCTGATAAACACCGGCATATGTGTTAAAAGTTCATCATGTTCGGTCTTATCTCTTGCTGTGCTTATTCACAGAGGAAAGTTTATAGCTGCTTATAGTTGGCTTGGCTATCGCTTTGCTGAGAGATAAGAATATATTCTGTGGGAAGCTGCAGTCAAGTCCCATTTTAAATAATAATTTTGTGGTCCAAGATCCCTTTCTATGAGATTATTGGCTAAGTCCTGTCCTCCAGATCACTATTCTGTTTCTGTCTCCACCATTGTGCTCTCTAGGAAAAGTTAATACAATTCTACTGTAAATAGTATTTTGCAACATATTAAAATATTTACACAGAACATGTAATAATGCTATGTGTTTGTTTGGATGAATGGTACACACATGATTTTTTTGCCTAAATCATCTGTCTAGCTGGTTGTGTCAGATCCCGAATCTTACGCAAGCCAGATTATCTGCTAGCTAAGGAGATGTATGTTCAAAGTAACTGACTAAATCACTCCAGTTCTTTTGGTGACTTTACACTGCAGTGCTGTGAGCAGCCTTCTCTTCCCTCAACAGTCATATTTGCTCCTTAGTTTTGCAGCAGAGACCTAGGCGCTTATATTCCCCTAGCATCATGCTTGGTCTGCCACTAATCATATTGCTGCTTTTTTCAAAACTTGTGAACTCCTTTTTCCTTCCTACTTCACCTAGTTGAAAATGTCTTACACTTCAGTTCATTATCTTTGAGTAACTTCCCCTGTTCTTACCTGAAATCATACTACATATTTTCCTTTGCTTTCTCTCATTTGCCATGCTGATAATCCTTTATACCCAGTATTACATTTTGCACTCCTGTTTTAATTGATTTTTCTCTACTTCCCCCTCCTTGGCCCTGCCTTTTTTTCTTTCTTTTTTTTTTTTTTTTAAAAATGATTTCCCAATCCTAGTGTTTTGCTTCATGGAAGAGCTTAACGCTGTGGACACTTAGACTGCAAAGCACCTTTTACATCTAAATGTAACATGAAAGGAAACAATGACTGAGGTAATGGAGAAACTGAAAACAAACAAGAACACAGTAGCACAATCAAAGCTTGTAGTTAGTAATTAGCTGCATTCATTTATTGATGTTACCTTACCTTTTTTTTCCATGACCCCTTCTTATTTCCCCCTGTGTCTCTCTGCTTGTGACAGATGTCTCTGTGAGGCTTCTGAGTGTAGAAGCTTGTCTTATTTCTCTTGTGTAGTTTTGAGGAAGATTGGGGGGGAAGAGAATGGGGACAGGACATAGTGGGCTGTTGGATGCTGGTTAAAGTAAGTGAGGAAAGAATATTGCAGCATACCAGAAGATCATGGAAATAAATTGGTGCTGCTGAGAAGAAACACATCCTCTGTTCTAATGGGTATCTGAATGGACACAAAATGGTGTATAAATTCTTACTAGATTCATTGAGTCATCTGAAGTTAATCTAAAAACCAAAAAAAATCAACAGATGATTACAAGGTTGTTGATTTCATTTTTGCAAACAATGTAACTCATTTTTGCAAGGATAGTCTTAATATTGCTGTTTTTCTTTAACAGTATTTTATAATAATATGAAAAACTTGATAGTATCAAAGGTCTAATGTGTCATAAGCAGTTAATGTCATCTCATTTGCACAGCTGTTTTTGTAATGCCTTTTTTGTGAAGGTCTGTCATTTAGGTAGATAATACGTAGTTTTGCTTTTTATGATGCAGCTCTTAAAATCATACTTCATACAGGTCATGTAAGAAATAGTGGTTCAGAGCAAAGCTCAATGCTGAAAAGAGATACTCGAATACGACTAGCATTACAATTACGACTAGCATTACCGTTTTAAGTTGTCCAAAATATTAGTTTGATATATGATTTTTAACCCATCTGTTGTCTTTTAGATTATGGATATATTCTAAAAGCTACAGCCAGTTAATTCTGAGTTTATCCTTCTATTTCAAATCCTTTTCCTACATACTTTCCTCTTCCCTTTGCCACTAATGACTGCTGTGAAGACTGTAAGTGTCTTTACATTTCTGAGGTCTGTAGTTCTCGGTTTTCTTGCACGGCCTTTTCCAGATGTCCCAGTTTGGTTGATGCCCAAGTCAAAATACTGTCATATTGTTCAGCTAAAATAATGGTGTCCATATTCCCATAAGATAGGCCTAGAAACATTTCAGTGATACTAAACAAGCACTAGGCTTTTCTAAGGTTGAAATAAAGTGATAAGAAAAAACATGTTTGAAAATTCAGTCTTCACACTTCCAAACTTATGAAAATGACTTCATGTTGTACATACTAGTGATGGTTGTGGGGGTTTTTTTGTAGTTGTTGATGTGGTCAAATGTATTTTTTGTCACTTATGCACATGTACTATGCTTCCGCAAAATTTGTTTCCTTTAACACTGTGTCTCCTTTAGGTTTTGCAAATTTCAAAAAATGTTATTTTATTCAATAGTACCTCACTGCTCTTTCAAAAGCATCTCTTCATCGAGTAGAAAATTAGCCTAAGTGGAAGAGCTTGATTCAGATACACAGTATTTTCTACACCTGGTGTTCCACTAAAACTGAAACCAAAGAATCTCAAAAAGGGTAGTGCTGTTTACATACTCCAAGGTTTTACCAGGCCAAAACAGCTGCTGTTTCCTTGTCCCCTCATGAGTTTCAGGGAGAGGCGTAGCTGATGCTGCCGTTTCTCTTGTACCCAAGAAGGGATGCTGTGTGCTTTTGTTACAAACACATTACTGCAAGGTCACATGAAAAATAAGGTGAAGCAAGGTGTCAGGATTTTTTTTCTTCCCTATTTCCTTTGAATCATCCAGATCATTATCTGTCCAACAATAGCTTCCAAATTTTCATGTATCTCACATTTTGTATCTGGTATTTGACTGCTTGAACACTTCCTGTCTCAGATCATATTTGGTCTTAAAGTTCTTGTTTGACCTTGGCACAGTTAAAATTTGCTGTCTGTGATACTCTGTTTCTTGAGGTAGTGTGCCTTCTAAAGGGATGGGATAACGCAGGGCGGCCATCTTACAGCCTGAGCCCGCAGCTTAACCCTGTGCTAGGCTGCTGGGCAGCTCCACGGGAGGTGGGTAGGTTCCATCGTGTGCTCCTTAGTACGGTGTTCAGCTGCTCCCGATAAGGAGATTAAACTCTTACGCAGATACCTTAAAGACAGTGTATGATGAAGGGAAGTTCTTCAGTCGTGAACTACCCCAGAAGCATCACAGTAGTTTGGATTTAACACACACAGTGTTCTGCATGACTCAGAGGCCTTGTGAATTATTTATTTTTCATAATACCACCACCGAATTTGCCTCCTGTCGCAGCGGCAGGAGGTTATTGTTTAGAGCATGCTGTGTGTAATTTGAACTCTTGGCTCTGGCAGTGTGAAAGCTTTTGCTCGGTTTGTGGGAGAAATACTGTTGTTTTCAGTCCTCTGCAAGCCCCACCTAAGGAGGGTGGTGGGTTAGAGACAGGGAAGGGTTCAAATGCTGCCAGAGCAGGCGAGAGGGTGACTTGCCAGTGACTGGAATGTAAACATATCATCAGTATGGCTTTCTGCCTGCTTCCCTTTTCTTTCGAATCCCTTTGAATTAGGGAAAAAGTTGGAGTACGTGAAGAATTGTTTCTTGTGTATACTAATTTTTGTCCCAGCGAAATGTTTGGTTTATGGAGTCTTTTTAGTGTTGCATATATGGCCCATGTTGTCAGCCCTTGAAAAATTTGGAATTTTATCAGCACTTAGAAATATTTTTTTACAAGATTTTCTTTATTATGAGAAGCCCTCTGTTCACATTTTGTTTTCTTAAACATGCATGGGTTGCCAAACATTAGGATTTCATTAGGACTTCAGAAACTTTTTTTTTAAAAAAAAAACAACTCACTTGAGTCTTTCTAAAAGCAGATACATAAAGGGAAGCTCTCAAGGGACAATCTACACAGAGCTACAGCTGTTGTTGATATTGGTTTTTCTCTTCCTTTCCTGCAGGTTCATGTGTTCTCAGTTACCGAACCAGGTCCTGAAGAGCATCAGTATCATCGACAGCCCTGGCATTCTCTCTGGAGAGAAGCAGCGCATCAGCAGAGGTGAGCTGCAGGGCTTGAAAATAACCAAATTCACTAAGTTCTTGCTGTACTGGACAAGTCATCATCCTAATCTGTTTGGGGCCTGTTGTGGTGGTATTGCATGGTGATGTGTCCCAAACTTTCTTCTTACAAGGCCTGTTAAGCCCATGTTTTAAGGCTGGTTTGGAATTTTTTCTCTTAAAATCTGGTGGGGTTGAGATTTCTGTCATCCTACTGCTATGACTGCAAGTGGCTATGGTTGCATGGTCTGTTGAATAATTAGTGCTTTGATGCTCCTGAGAAAAAGCCTTATTTCAATCATTTTAATTGCTTTCCACAAAGTCAGAATGACTGGACTCTTATATATACTTTTGAAGTTCATAAATGAAGAAATGTTTTATGATAGCTATAGCTCTTCAGGCTGGCCATGTTTAGAAACTGAGGGGGTTGGGCTATAAATAAGGTGCTTTTATTGTAGGCACAGCTGCTAGTATTGCTTCTTAAGGTTGCTCAGTCATGCTGTAATGTAATTTTCAGTTAAAAGCGTTAAGGCAGCAGGAGGAAGAGGGAATGAGAATATTTTTAATAAAATGAAAGTTCTGCATAGAACTGAACACTAGTTTTAACATGCTGTTTAAGAAATTAGCCAGTCTTTGCGAAACTATTAAAACAGCATAATATAAATAACTTTCTTCCTTGTTTCCTTCAGCTGCATTTAAGTTCATGTCAGAGATTTCTGTGGAGTTGTAAATGATAGCGATCCAGTGTGTAGTTTATGCTGCCCTCTGTTTTCAGAGCTTTGCTCAAGAAATGGAAACTTGTGTGTTTCATGTCAGTGGGAGGGGAAGTAATCAGTTCTTTAACATATCACATCTGGATTTCTTCAGGAAATCCCAGAATGAGCACAATAGATGGCAGCTGTGCAACCATATTCTGTCAGTGCAATGTAAAGACCAGACTAAGAGACTAACTTCTTAGGACTGTAATGTAAACTATGCTTGCTTAGTAAACTGGTCTACTAGATGTTTCTGGATTCTTTGTTCAATGACAGAATGTGGGTTTTCTTGTCCTCTTTATTGCTCCTACAGTCATGTAAAGCTTTCATTATGGGAAGAGAGACGTGTTTTCCTATGTGATATATTGGTGAACTGGTAGAGGGGGACAGCATGAGTGCTTTACATCTGTGCAAGCAAAGGCTTGAACGTTGTGAAATCAGATGAGTAAAACCAATACCGCATGTTGCCGCTCTTATTTCCAGGGAGAAATAACCAGGTGTATAACTAACAGTCTTTAATCCTGAAAAATCTCATAAGATGTCCACAAAATGTTTGTCTGTTTACACCCAGTCTGATAAAATCAAAGATGGTCTTAAATCTTCTGCTTCTCCGTTGTGGATTCCAGCTCCCTTTTTCTTCCACCAAGAAAAAATTGGTGCGTCTTTATCCCTCCCTGCTTGTCTAATCAAGGGAAAATGATGCTTGGCAGCATTCAAGTATCTGTTGCCACTTTCATAACAATGTAGAAGTGAACATGAAATAAGCAGAGAACTAGAGCATCGTATTAATATGCCACTGAAAATGTGAGCAATAGTGTGACAAAATTCAGCATCATTAGGGATTGCTGCGGAAGTCCCAGACTTCATGTGTGGGACAGAGTTGTGTTTCACTCCAGGTTTTGTTTCACTGGTTGTCCTGTGTTGTTTAAAGGACTGTGGCTCTTCACTGCCATCTAGAATTGCTGTTGTGACTTAACGAGACATGTGACTGTTGTTTCTGTGTTGTTCAGAAACTCAGTTTCTTGATGGTATGTGCCTTATCAATTGTTTTTATGGCCTAGCTGGCCTGCCCCTTGATAATGGTAGACTTTCACCTAAGTTGACAGTGCTCAGTGATGACCTCAAACTCTTCATCTGTTTCGCAGACTTTAACTTTACTAGCTTGGATTTCATGATTTTTTTTTTTCCAATGTGTTAAGGGTTGTGTTGAATATGTAACTTGACATAGTTCTTTTATCTCAAATGTGATTCTCCTGTATGCTGTTTAGCTTTAACCAGTGTTCTTGTACCATAAATAAGGTTTTGAGAGTCAGCATTAGAGCGCTGTTCTCTCTGTGCCACAGGCTGGCAGGGCAACTGATGCCAAGGTTTAAGGTTTCATATACTTAGGCATCAGCATACGTGAAGTAACCTACAAGTCACCGTATGGACCTCTTGGATGCACCTATTGCATGCTTTTATGATTAGGCAATACTGCACTCGCCCATGTCTGAAATATTGCAGTCAGATACTTTTCCTCTATAGGACTTCTGGGCTGCTTACGCAGTTCCCATACAGGTGGTTTTGTGGAGTACAAACTTCACTTGTCCTATGGTGCTGCACCCAGCAAGGCCTGTCTGACTTGCTTATTGAAGGAGTCAGACTGACTTCAACATATTTATGCTACAAGTCTAATTTAGCATGTTTTGAAGTTTGAGTTGCTTAGATTACTTTTTAAATCACTGTGTGCAAATGTAAGCAGGATTCTACAAGAAGTTTTCTGCTGTCCTTAAATGTGTCTGTCAGAGAAGGTTCTGTTTGTACACCTTCAGACCAACAAAGGTGTTTTCCTCCAAAATGTGTGTTGTTACCACTTAAATTCACTGGCTACTTCTCACTGAAAAAGGTTGCAGCTGGTGTGCTTCACTATGGGAACTGCCATTTCCTTTCACTTTGAAGGTGATTACAGACTTAAGGTAGGGATGCTTTTCTGTGCTTGCCGGGAAAGGACGTAATGATAGACCTGCATAATGATAGAATTTGACAGGTATCACTAGGAGTAAGGTGAAGCCTTCTGAGACTGACAAAGCAATCTAGTGTTAACTTACTGTTTTCCTGCATTTTAAAACTGAAAAGGAACTATGTAAAAAATACTGAATATGCACTACTTCCCAGTATGTTTTATTTTTAATGCTGGAGAGCATCCAGGCTGTGGGTGAAGGAGCTGATAGCTTTCTGAAGGGTTAAAAATATACAGAGTGCAACATTCAAAGCTGTCTCTTTGACACACCTTTCCCAGTCCCGAAGCTCCCTGCCTGTCAGTTCAGGGGCTGCGTAAGTGCCTGGAGGAGAACATGCAGGCGTGTGCCAGCATTGTCCCCGGTCAGACAATGCCTGTCCCTGTGCTGCTTCTGCAGCATCATGGGTGAGGTTCACAAAGCCCATGTCGGACAGAAATGTGTGTATGGTCTGCAAGATTTGGAAGGAACAATGAGCATAAGGAGAGGAGGAAGGAGAAGCAACGTCTGGCAGGGTGTGGGGAGGAACTGCTTTTAGAAAAGGGGTGGGGGGGTGGCTCGTGTGATTGAGTGGCATGAAGGAAGGGGTTTCAAGAAG
>KL274645.1:16045-27560 GCA_000699545.1 Podiceps cristatus
TGGATATTGGTTAGCTTGCATTTTTAGAACTAGAGTTATTTAAATAAAGGTAAATTTTCTCAGTTCAATCAGGCTTGTGAAAATGTAGTCATGGATTAAGTAAGGTGGTGTATATAGTTGCAGCATTGTGTCAGTATTTTCCTTGCAGTGAGACACTTATGTTCTGCTTGGGATTAGTCCACGAACAGGAGTGCTGTAAGAGTCTTACCCAGGAGTACTGGATTGAGACTGGATTTCATTATCATAACTGGAAGCTTCCACCCCAGACAGCAAAAAGGGCATTTCTCCGTGTGGGACTAAGCTCCATTTGAAAGACTGGGAAATTTAGATGCTCAGTTCTGGCAAAGCACTAGAAGAACAGCAGGTTGCGCAGGAGGGAAAGGCTGCTCTTGACCACGTCCCAGTTGTGTGTTGTAGCTTTGGTTGTGTGGTACTTAGGCATCAAGGGCAGGTGGGATGGCTCCAGCACGCTGCCTACCCCTGATTCATCTGGTGAGTGACTGCTGTTCTCTGAGCTTGGAGGCTCCTCATTGCGGCACTCATCTGAGAGGTGCCTCTCTTCTGCGGAAGTGCCAGCCCCAGGGGTGGAAGAACTGGACACTCTGCCTGTCTGTCTTGGAAGAGGATGGCTGGAGCCCATCAAGCCTCCCTAATTGTTTTCCAAATTGCAGAAGCTTTGGGAGATGGTATTGGGGCAAATTAGAAATTATTTACCTTGGGTCCCCAAGGGAAAAGCCTACCACTTGTTTAAATCTTTATTACTAGCTGGCACAGAAAACTGACCCACGTTCATACCGTACGATTGCAGAGCTATATCCTCGAGTATGGCTGGTGTCTGTCATGCACGGGGCTGATACTTTGCCCCCCTGTGCTAATGACACATGAGAGACACACTCATGATCATTCCTCTCTTTAGTGTTTCCAGGGTTGGAAACCACCTGAAGTTTCTCTCCAACTTTTCTATGTCTTCCACGTTGTTTCATTTTGTTCTCCTCTGTGGTCTCTGCTCAGCCCGTTGCTGACAATCTACAGTGATGCCTCTGTTGGAGGCACCAGCTCGCTTCCTCCCTGCAGCTTGGGACGAGCTCAAGAGCTCGGCGGTACTGCTGGTGGGTCGCAGCTTTCCTCTGTCCCTTAGGCTGACTTGTGACTTTCTAACACGCATTTGCAAGTAGATGTTGTACCTGGTGAGACATAGATCCTCAGGCTGGATCTAATTGCTGACGTCAGTCATTGGGAACTGTCTGTCTAACTTGCTTCATTTTGCAATTTTCTGTATTTCCTTTCAAGCATATTTTCTTTTACATGAGTGAAATCAGAACAGGTTATTGCATAGCTCAGATTTGTGCAGTTGCAACTATGTTGTGACATACAAGATCTTGCTTCTCCCTTTCTTTCCTGCTAAATTTTTATAAATTATTCATACTGGTTTTTATTAGATTGTTAGTGTAAAGTAAGAAGAGTTCACTTCCAGCTGTGTCTTCTGCAGCTTTCCTCCTTGCCCCTACCTATCACCTCGCGTTCAGCCTTTCAGGAACTGGTCACGGGAAAGAGCACACGAAAGCACCAGAGCAGCATTGTCTGGGAAGGGGCCGGACTTTGCATTACTTACAAAGTAATCCTTTTAATGGGAAACGTTATGTTGGCTTTTTTTGAAAAGCCAGTTAATGAGTCTGACCTGCATCCTTTGGATTCTAATAACACCTTTTTAACATAGCCCTCTCCTTTCAGTTTGATGTCTCTCTAGTGGATTTTTAGTGAAGGTTTTGATCTCTTTTTTTTTTTGGGGGTGCGGGAGGGAGAGGGGAAGACAGGTAACTGGGGACATTTTCTTAACTAGAATTTCTGGATTTCATTTCATATGCTATTTGTAATTTTTAAACAAAAGATTTAAGATTGAGTTCTTTCCTGTATTGCTAACCATGCATAAGTATGCTCCATGACAAATGTGGAGTTCACTATTTTTACTATTACTTGCATGTATGTCTGCTTTTCTTGGTGTGGGCCCAAGTCAGGTTCTACTGGAAAGCAAAAAAAGCCAATTTGCATTTGGGTTCCCTCTTAAAGACCAACAACTTGAAGGTATAATGAATAACGACTTGATCGAACTAGCATTGTTTTAAGAAAAGCTAAGCAGCTTTACAATGTCGCCCATACCATTTTATTTATACTGCTTAAAAAATGCTAGGAAGAAGGAGGAAGTGGTGAAGAGTCTTTTGCTTGTATTTGGACCAGGTGTATGAAGTATTTGGATAATTGGTTCATGGATGAGTAGTCTTAAGTGGGTTTTCTTTGCTGGGGGATTGGAGGTTTAAAGGCTTATCTTGCACAGCTGAGATATGACCAAAGACACCCTGGAGGGCTCACAGGTGGTAACTGAGCTTTCTTTGCTGTTGGCATTTAAATATATGCTGCTGGAAGCAAAACTGTTGGTTCTGTTTGGGTTTCTTTACACCAGTCCTTGCATTTTGACTGCTCCCTCTTCTAGCTCTGATTTCTTTCTGAGAGGAAGAGGAGGGGTGGAGTGTCGACTACCAGCTCATACCCATACCTTGCTGTTCCTTATTCAAACAAGATGAGTCACATCCACACCAAGCCCAATGCCACGTCACTAGTGGTGACTCTCTGCGGATTAAATGTGTCACTTCTGAATAAGGAGTTCCAGAACACAGTATGTTGTGTGGATTAGGTACCAGCTGCCCATACAAAAGCATTCAGACAGGTGCTGTGAATAGGCTTTCCTTTAGAACATCAAAAAGTTTGTTTCAGATGATCAGAAAGGTCAGTGCTCGTGTTCTGTAACTTGTCACGTCCCCAAAGCCATCAGCAATGCAGGCACATTACTTGTAATTTGGATCTGTGAGTCTGCTGTGGCAGAAGTAACAGCAAGTGTTGTAATGCAAGGAGAGATGAGTTTGGAAACAGTTTTAAAATACAAATATTTTCAGTTGCTGCCTTACGCTGGAAGGTTGCCCCTGCGCTGTTTTCCCTGTTAGTACAGATAGGCAGTGCTACCGAAGTGGCCGGTGTTACAGTGATGAAGAGAGATTGTGATAAGAGCCCCACTGACCTGCGTGGCTTGGGTGCTCTGATGGAGCCAGAACTCCTGGGAAGAGGCAAATGAGAGTGTGAGATGGGAACTCACAGCAGCACAGAAGACAGTGACATAAGAGAAGGATGGCAAGGTTGAGGGAAGGGCAGTGGTAAAAACAAAAGGCGGTAATAGTGAGACCAGTCTAAGGAAATGTGGGATACAGTAGTCCAGACCTCATAGTCCACAGACACTTTCCTCCAGGTGGTCCACCTTCTCTTTTTCCTTCAGGTAAATGCTGCGATGCTCTTGTTCTCTATCTCCAGCCTTACCTTCTCTGAGACTTGCTCTTCTGAATGGTTAGCACTGTAATAGTGTGTTCTTCTTTCAGGCTATGACTTCTGCCAAGTCCTCCAGTGGTTTGCTGAGAGGGTTGACCGCATCATCCTCCTTTTTGATGCCCATAAGCTGGATATATCTGACGAGTTTTCGGAGGCTATTAAGTCATTCCGGGGCCAGGATGACAAGATTCGAGTGGTGCTTAATAAGGCTGACCAAGTGGACACACAGCAGCTGATGAGGGTCTATGGTGCACTCATGTGGTCCCTGGGAAAGGTGATTAACACTCCAGAGGTGCTGCGGGTCTACATTGGCTCCTTCTGGGCCCATCCTCTCCGAAACACAGAGAATCGAAGACTTTTTGAAGCTGAGGCACAGGATCTTTTCAAGGATATCCAGAGTCTCCCGCAGAAGGCTGCTGTGCGGAAACTCAATGATCTCATTAAGAGGGCAAGACTTGCAAAGGTAAGAAAAGATAAAAAACCTAAATTTAATTGAATAAGCAATCTCTTCTGTCTCTTTTAGTGTGTCCTTTCTTACCCTTCCCAATCTTTCTCTACCTATAAACTGTGCTTTTCAAAAAATGTATTGAATTGTCAGTTTTTCAAGGAAGAGGTAGCCACGCAAGATAAGAAGCAAGTAGGAGGAAATGGAGACCTGTATTGGGATGCCTCCCTAACATTAGAGAAGGGATTTTATGTTTTTTAGGCCATTAAAGCTATTGTTTGCTTGGTAGGGGAGTGAATTATTATTATTTTTTTTAATACTGTGCAGCAAGGTAATCTTAATTTTTGGTATAAAAACCACTTTTTTTTTTCAGTAGCTGGTATGTAGAGAACACTTTTAAAAAGGGGGGGAGGGGGCAAAAAACCACAACTAAAACTATTCACATGCAACCTTCTGTATGCTTTTTTACATATTAATGCTTTAGTGCATGATGTCAATTAGCTGCTGTGGAACAGCACTTTGAGTAAATGCATTTATGTCATACCCTGGGACACAAGACTGATTGAAAGCCTCAGTCTTGGTGAAGCACGGCTGCTGATGAGTTGGAGAGGTGCTTGTGCATTACATTGAAACTCCTGAGCCTTTCAGCTTCTATCTTATTCATTCCCAGTCACAGGATGTTTGGGAGGTACAGACTTTGTGTCATCATATCCAGAAAACCCCACCTCTCGTTACCTGGGAACATGAGTTATGTGCCCCACTGTAGGTAGCCCCTGTCACCGTTCCCCTTGTTTTCGGCTCCGGAGGAGCACGTGCGTGTGCACCTTACAGTCACTAACTAGTGTGTGTGGGCAGGCTGTGTGTGACAGCACTGTGACTGTCTACAGCCGGCTGTTGAAAGCCTGTTTAATTTTTTTATAGGTCTCTCATTATCTTTGATGAATGAGTGGATATCACTTTAAAGATTTGTGAATTATCACCAAGTTTTAATTACCTATTTGTAAAACCTTCTGGTTATATTTTATGCTAATCTTTAGACTTCCTGCTTAACAACACTAGCTTCATCTGTCCTTTCTTCTCACAGCCTGACTAGAAAAAGCTTTGGTTGCAGTCTGAAATATTTCTTTGCTTGTTTCTCTGATTCTAAAGTGAGTTTCTTGTATTGTAGCACAGCAGCTGCTGTTAGAATGATAGTTAAAAGCACTGCCAAGCTGCTTGTTGTTTTGAAATGCTCAGAAACAAAATTAAAATTGGTGATTCAAGAATTAAGATCTGCCATTTTGAAAATTGGAAAGGAAGGAAAACTCATAAATACTTGGGAAGAAAGCTGGTGGTACCAGACAAATTCTCATTTCCTATGCAGTTATCAAACAGGATGTGGGTTGAGTTAATGCAGTTGTCTTGGAACACATTTTCATGTGGACTTTAAGTAGAAATGAAGAGGCCTTGCACTTACGTTGATATAAGAATAGTGGTGTGGGGATGTGTACCATTTCCTATCTTGGATTAATAAACTCTCTGAATATAACGATGCACAGCTTTAGGGCACCCCATAACAGTTGCTGCTTTGAAAATTCCATGTAAAGTCACATTCCTGATGATGATGTGTTAAAAATTGCTATGATCTCAATTTGTTTTGTGGATGTTGTTGGCAGCTTTTTCCTTTTGTTACAATTGTTTTGGAAGTGGAAGTGTCAGATGGAGTGTTGTTAGGTGTTGCTATGTTATATAAAATAAAAATGGATAAAGGTGAAAACAAAATACAGTGCTCATAGGGCACGCTAATTAGACAGCTATGGAAGGGGAATAAACTTTATCTGCAGGAAAGCAGCAATGTAATCTTTCTGGTGTTGTCTTTCTATCTTCCAAACTGAACTTTAAGTACTGACACTCAAAAATCATTTTTGACATCATTGCACGGTAGGGTTTTTGTCCTATTTCTGTGTCACTCTGTTCTTACTCTCTTTTAAAACATGTACAGTAACCAAAACCAAACTGTTAACTGGCCGACAACTTCAGGTTATTAGGCTTTTTTCTTTTTCTTTTTTTTTTTTTTTTTTTTTTCTTAAAGTCCTGTGACTCACTATGCCATTTTGAAGATGGGAACTGTTCTTATCTGCAAGAAACATATGTGCGTACTGGCAGGCCTTAGACCACTTAGCATGCACATGTGAAACTGTTAGTGCTTGTGAATTTTAAACATACTTTTCTGGTTTTGCTAGAAGTATTAGTTTAAACATAAGATCCATGAAATTATGTACATTTATTTATAAACTCTCTTAGAAATATCCTTGAGTTAATTCTGTCATTCTGGAGAAATACTCATTTCTATCTTATTAGAAAATTTCATGGTTTTATGCAGAAACACTGCTTCTTTGTTGTTTGTTTATTTCCTCCTCTGTAGAAATTTAAATGTATCCGGAGTTAAAATACCTGCACTCTTTTTAGACATGAGGAATTATGTTGTGTGAAATTTGTCATCTCAAGATGTGCAAATAAAAATTGGTTGCACCATTTTTTCTTTGAAAAACAGAGATTTTTGTTTTCTAGTTTCCAGTAAGCCTCCTAAATAAGTAAGGAAAAGAATGGGGGAGCACTTCCCCATAGAGATTGTGTAAGGTTTGTACAGAATACTCCAAAGCACATTCTGTTGTGTTTTGGTAGGTATTGTTATACTTATGCCACATCTACATAGTCAGTTTCTTCTGCAGATGCTTTTTTGTGATAGTCTGTCTTCCCCAGTCTTCAAAATTTCAGCTTTTTACTGTTCAACAGTTTTATAGACATTCTTATTTTTTAAATGTTTTTTTTTTTCTGTGTGAAAATTGTAAGTAACTTCTGTTTTGGGAACAGTTGCATCCTTTTTTTAATGAAGAAGGACCCAAGTTCTGTAAAGACTTGTCCTGTTGTGGAGGTCATTTGACTTCAGTGGTCCTGGCTGGGTCAGAGCTTAGGAAAGCGGTTTGATTGTCAAGTGATAGATGTGCATGTCTTCTAAAAGAAGGCTGCCCTCACTTGTTCTGCACGAGAGGGAAGTGCATCAGTGCCCACACAATGAACAGGATAAGGGAACTCGCCTCAGTTAAGAAGTGCAACAGCTGTTTCTGTCCTGGACTAGTTCACTCACTGTGTGGCAAGGAGATCTTTTGGTGGTGAAAGGTGGTGGGAGGGTGGTAAATGGGAAGAGATGAATGGTTCAGGGTAGGGGTGGAAGGAGTGTACGTGGGCAGTATGGATGTTTTGACGGCAGTGCTGGATTATCTTGATCACAGCAGATGGAAAACGCTAAGAGCTCTGCAAGTATCAATGTGGTTTAAGACTTGTCATCCTAAATTAATGTCTTTCCTTATAGGCTGGAAAGGCTCTACTTTTCTCCCTAAGGCTTCACAAGGCAGCCATGGCACGTTGTTCTTACTCCATCATCCTCTGGTGGCTGCACAGATACAGGCTATAGGTAGTCACTTTTCTGGCAGTAAATAGGTAGGAATGCAGTATCACTTCAGTTAGATAGCCCTGCCACTTAGCATACTTGGATTACTTGAGGCGTTACCCCATTGCTTCCCACAATAACTGCCGAGGCAAGGGGAGGTACAAATCTCTACCACTGAGACAGACGGGCCAGTGTGGCCGGCGCTCTGTCTGTGATCCATGCATGTAGTGTCAGGATGTAGTTCTGGGGCCTTGCTTTTTCTCTCACTGTTGGTACTGATAGAATGCTGTACCATGCTTCTCCTTAAATTTCAAGTGTGCATCTGTATTTCTTTTAAATGTGTTTGCTTTCTCTCTGCCCCTCAAAGGAATGCTGAAAGCAGCAAAAACTGGTTGATAACTGTTCAGGTAAACATGAAGTTCCAGAAACGATTGTTGATAGTGTCTTATCATTGAGCTGACTTAGGGAAACATATTATTTCTATTCCTTTTTATGACCTGGGTGAAGAACACTTATGTTAAGTGTAGATAAACAGTACTCTTGATTTCAGTTTTGCTTTTTCGTAGGTTCATGCTTATATCATCAGCTATCTGAAAAAAGAAATGCCTTCTGTATTTGGAAAAGAGAACAAGAAGAAGGAACTGATCAGTAGATTACCAGAGATCTACATTCAGCTGCAAAGGGAATACCATATCTCAGCAGGCGACTTCCCTGAAGTCAAGAAAATGCAGGTAAGATGATAGATTACAGTTCCACTGAAATAATAATTTCCAACAGGATTGCCAAATTGGAAAAGGTAGAACAGAATATCTCAGCGTTATAGTTTAGAGTCTTCAGCAATAGAGCAGCTGAAGTGGCAGTCAATCGTTTCTGTTATGAGGTTAGCATGACTTGGAAGCAGTGCAGAACAAAAAAAAAAATGGTAACTTGCTTAGTGTGCATCCACTGATGCACTGAGGGCTATAGAAATTGCCACAAGGAATCAGACCTTCTTTCCTTTTAGTCAATATTTGGTCCCTCGTGGCAGGTGCTAGGTTTTGTGCAAATAAAATGGCAGTGGACTTACAGGTTAAGCTGGTTCTTGTTTTGTGTCCTAAATATGGGTATTTGTATCACTTTTGTAACTTTGCTAGTCATAAAAAGTGACTGGCTGATTAACCTATCTATAGGGATGTACAAGTTTTTTTTTATGAACTAAAATGTTTAACTTGGGAATCAATTATTGGCATGAGATAGTAAATAGATGAAGCACAAGATCTATTTCAGCTAGGTTTTCACAGGCAGGATTATTGGAAGAGTTAAGCTTTAAAGGGGGTTGTGTGGAAGAAGTTGACCCTTTCTTCCTTTGCCATTTTTGTTGGTGATGCAAAATGAGAGAATGAGAGGTGATCGCCTTTCAGTTTGAATATTAAACCAAAATCTGAATGGAACTTGATCAAACTAATAGTGCATGTCGCTAAGTCTCAGCAGCAGATGGCAGCAAATGTATACATTAGAGATCAGTCAGTTCTGTAATGAGGAGCAAAATTGTGAGAAAACAAAGTTGTGCCAAAACAGATAGCAGATTTGACCTTTGCTTTGTAAAAATTATTGCATGTCATAAATTTATACTGGCCAGTTGCCTTAAATCAGGTGATTGTGTATAAATGTCACCTGAACAGTGTGATGGTTGATAGTTGGTGGTTTTCCTCTAAGAAATACAAAGTTCTGTGTGCATGGGCAAAGCCACTCGCCTGTGCTTCAGGTTTCTTAGGTTCATATTGTTAGAGTTCTGATATGTATGGGAGCAGCTCCCTGAGGTGATAGATATGATTTGTTAAAGCAATTTAACACCATCTTGGGAGGGATCGTTTGGTGGTGGTTTTTTTTTTGGTTTTTTTTGGTTTTTGTTTGTTTGTTTGGTTTTTTGTTTTGTTTTGTTTTTTTGTTTTTTTCTTAACAGTTTCCATTGTAACTCTCTCTTCCCGGCTAGCATTTTGCATGTAGAAATCATTTAATAATTGCCTAAAGCATTTTTAATTTTCCAGTGCTCTGGTGTAAAACATGCTTGGGCTTGTGTTGGAATAGCACATATCACCTAGTTAAACATCTCACTGAGGTTAGTAGGAGTTTATGTATAAGATTAAAACTTGGCAGGCACAATATGATTTCATGAGTTCTGGCAGCACTTCTATAAAAACACTGCTGCTGTTATCCCAACTCAGTTTTTCTGTATTGGTAAATGACACTTCTTCATGACCTAACCACAAACAAGAAGTTTAATCTATAAAATCAAATCAGTCCTGTAAACTCTTGGATTTATTTTTAACTTGAAGCACTTGCATAAATGTTAGCAGGACTGTGCATACTTTCTTTGATGTTTGGAAGAAATTCACGAAATGGAAAGTTGTTGGGTAACGTTCATCAACTGCCATGTTTTTATTCATTGCCATTTTGAAAATTGTATCATAAATGTAACTTAATAGATGAGCTCATACGCTGTTGCAAAATTGTCTTAGTGTGTTTGATCAATATATCAAGTGTGTGGTACATATGTGTCAGCTTTGCTTCTCCTTCAAAAGGAGTTTCAGTTATGGAAACTGCTTCAAAATATAACAGATTATTTTGAAGCCCATTCTTTAACCTCTTCAATGTGTTGGAAATGTTTCTAACTACTGTCACTGAAACCTTTGTCATTGACAGGAGCTGTTGGAGACTTGCGACTTCACTAAGTTTCATTCTTTGAAACCAAAGCTAATTGAAGCTGTGGATAACATGCTGGCCAACAAAATTGCCTCCCTGATGAGCCTGATCAGACAAGAAGAGAGCAATATGCCCACAGAGGTTGTACATGGTGGAGCATTTGATGGCACCATGTCCGGACCTTTTGGCCACGGATATGGAGAAGGTGCTAAGGAAGGAGCTGATGAAGATGAATGGGTTGTTGCCAAAGATAAACCTGCTTATGATGAGATTTTCTATACTCTGTCACCAATCAATGGCAAAATATCTGGGATTAGTGCAAAGAAGGAGATGGTGACTTCTAAACTACCCAACAGTGTCTTGGGGAAAATCTGGAAACTTGCAGACTGTGATGGTGATGGGATGTTGGATGATGAGGAGTTTGCGTTAGCAAAACACCTCATCAAGATTAAACTGGATGGGTATGAACTGCCTGGCACACTACCTTCCCACCTGGTGCCACCATCTCACAGGAAACCTTTTCAGACAGTAGAGTGAAAAATACAAGGAGAATGAGGATTTTGGAAATTTTTCCACAAACATGTTGAAACCACCAAAATTCAAAATTAGGTTTAGATCCTTAAAACCTTACTGCACATTTCATGCAAGTTACTGAAATTAGAAGCATGGTAGCAGGAAAATATTTGAGTAGCTGTCCCTGTGGACCTTTGCTTAGACATGCTTATCACAAGTGCCTTGTATAGATCTATCATAAGATGAAAACTGTTTTTGTAGTCCCGCTTCCATGTCTTGCTGCCTTTACAACAATAAAGCAGTAAAGACCATGTATAAAAATCACTGACCTTCACCAAACCTAAATACTTATCAGTTGTAAGTTTCTCCAAGCTATTTTAAATAATGCTAAGAAGCTCTAAATGTTAAATTCACCTGCCTATGCAAGGAACACTTTCTATGCTAAAATCATATTTTAGTCATTGAGTGAATGTCAGTATCTCTATGGTTTAAGAAAAGGCTGATAAAAAAGGAAATTTTATTTTGTTCTTTTTATTATTTAATGGGGGGTTAGAAAAAGAGAAGAGTAATGGAGAGTGTTTTAAGTCCTCAGAATATGAGCAGACTTGGTTTAAAACTACTGATTATAGCTATAACCGCAAAATAGTAAAATGATTATTTCAGTCTGTCATCATTGTCTTGTTACTTGAAGAACTGCTTCTTCAGTTTTATACAGCACTATATACTCAGTATTATCATTAGAAGAACTGAATCTCTTTTATTCCTCAGATTTTGAGTTTCTTTTGAGATTTTGGTTTAGCTGCTCTGCAGATAATAAATTCCTGAATTGTTCAAAGTGACAGAAGAATGTTTTCATAAAAAAAAAAAACAAAAAAAAAAAACAAACAAAAACAACCAAAAAAACAAAACAAAAAAAGACAAAAAAAAAACATGTTTTCATTGAAATCAGGCTTCACTTTCTGTTCCGAAAAGGTGCATTGCTCAAAGCCAGCCTCTTCAAAGCAAATCAAATCGTCTTCAGAAATTTTTTATTGATATTTAATTTGTATTTACAGGTAATTATATTTTTATAT
>KL274646.1:0-19133 GCA_000699545.1 Podiceps cristatus
AGCTCCATCCTGGCTGAAACCAGGACAGTAGTTAAAAATCTGCGGTTGTGGAGGTGAGGAGTGCAGAGTGCAGTTGCTGCAGTCTGCAGCAGCCTTGCCTTACAGGGAGAGCTGGAAGATGTGAAGACAAGTGCAGGCATGTATTTCTGATGTGTGCGATAGCACCCTTTGCTTTCTGCAGTGCTGGCAGGCAGTGGGAAACCAGACTGAAGCTGCCACAGCAGTACCACAGCATGCCTGCTACAAGAGTGAATCCCTTTTTGTTATTCTGTGCCTTGTTGAAGATAGCTCCACTGCTTGTTTATTGGCTGCTAACCCAGAAGTTGCCAAACATCCTGCTCATTTTAGAGGTGGATGCCTTTGCAAAGGCAAAGTAAAATTACAGCTATGATTCAGAGGTGTCTGTAGGTGATCAAGTAACAAGCACCTGTGCTGAACATGGAGCTGCCAACCGAATTTGAGTTTGGGTCTTTATTTGATCTTTTGGGTTATTATTTTAAATACTTGTGCAAAGAGTCATCTCCTTAGAGTTTCCTCTTGTGGCTGGTCATGGTAGAGTCATGCCTTGATTTCTACCACAGGGAATTTCTAGAATGTCTTTGGATTAGTTGGAGCTCTGATAATTAAAAAAACCCAACAACAACAACCACAAAAAAAAAACAGAACCCAAAAACCTTGGAGCAAAATTGAGTCTTCCTTGTGCTGCTGTTTTAAGACTCAAAGCTCATGCAGCTTTTAATGCAGCCAAGATGGTGGTAAAAGTGGGTAGCACCTTTCAGCATCATGTCTCCAGTGCAGGGGGAGTGTCAGGACTTGTAGTGGAGTTAGCTGGAAGTCGTTCTATCGGTATTTGCACCTTATGCCACGTCTTTTCCTGCAATGAAGCTAAACTTCTGTTCTGCAGTGGGCTGGGTTAGTTCACTGTTGATACAGTGACGTTGTTACGCACTGTGCTCCATGGTTACCCTGAAGCTGTGAATCATAGAGTGTAAATATCAAATGTCAGTGTCTCTATTTTTCTCTCTTGGTCACTCTCTTTGCAGGTGTTCAGAACGGACCTGATCACTGCCATGAAGTTACATGACTCCTTCCAGCTGAACCCTGATGAATACTATGTGCTGGCAGATCCCTGGAGGCAGGAGTGGGAAAAGGGAGTTCAGGTGCCAGTTAGCCCAGGGACCATCCCAGAACCAGTAGCCAGGTATAGTTTGGAGGAATGTAAACAAATACACAAACGAATACATTTATGCTAGCAGTTTATGTCTACAGTGCCTTGGCTTCTTGAGCTTCATTCCACGGTGTCTAGCTAGAAAGGTCTTGGCTCTCAGAGGCAAAGAGCAACCTGCTTCAGCTTTTTGAGTGGTTGGAGAGGTCAAGAGTTGGGCCCGTTCTGCCTGTGTGTTGAAATACGAGTATCGGAGAATCATTTTTGGCGTTACTTTAGGATGGAGTGTGACGACAGAGCCTTAAAAATAGCTTCCGTTTTTAAGTCCAGACTTGACCTCACTCAGCCTTGCTGGGAGAGCCCTTGTCTGATGCTTCTTGTGCTTAGTTCCAAGCCATAGGTTCCTTTCATGGAACAATTAGCCAAGCCAGACTTAAGGGCTAGAGAAAATAAAGCATTTATTTTTGTTTCACATTATTTTTTGGTTGTTTCATTTACTAACTTAGGAAATTGTTCATTACACAACATTTCAGCTGTTTTAAGAACCATCCAGATGTGCATGTAATTAAATACACTAATGTGAGATTTTCTAGCTCTTATCCAAGAGACCCTTGTTTTCCTTACTTGTTAGACTTGATACTGTTTTCTGTTTCAAATTAAACAGTACAGTTGTAAGGGCAGGCGTGTGCTGCAGCTGATCTGTTTTATGCTTAGTTGGGATTGGAGTTGGGGAAAGTAAGAAGAATAAGGATTTTTGCCATTTAATCATACTAGATCTCTTTGAGTAAATCCAGGTTGGCCCATAAGGCGTTACTAAATGACCCACCAGTGCTGGCAGACCCAGAACAGCCCAATCTCTGATCTACAGCAAAAAAATCTGGGTGACACTACACTGCTTCTGCTAGGTCTGCATCTGCCAGCTTTAACCTTGAGTAGGGGGACTACAGGAACGTTTGTTAGCGCTTTTTGTGTTCTGTGCAGCAACCTGCAGACCACTGCGCAGCCCCACTAGGTCTGTGCAATGAGGAACTTACCCGCACATCAGGTAAACCCTCTCCTTCCTTCTCCTTCTGAAGGATTGGACCTGGAGCTCCGAGGAGAACTCGGCTTTTTCCCCTCTGCTGTGCAGTTCAGAACATGGGAGCATACCATTTTCCCGCAGTGTTCGTAGCCTGCTCTGCACTGACCTCACCCAGTCCCCGCATAGATGCACAGACAGTATACGTGTGCGCTCGCATTGTCTCCTCACTGCTTTCTCTTCCAAGCATCTCCCAAGGCTGCAGGAGGGCCAGGAGACCTGTGGGCTTTAGCAGAGGGAGACCTGCCAGGGGTTCCCCACTCTGTATCTTTCAGGAAGGTGGTTTAGTGGCTACACCAGATCCAGGTACTCACTTAGGAGAGAGCTCTTCTCTGCCAATGCTCATCAGAGATGTTGCTCCAAATTTAAGCTATTAGACAAAAAAGGTGTCAGCACAGGAGGCACCCCTCTTGTGAAGTTGCTGAGCTGTCTTGTATGGTCCTAGCGGTGAACACCTGGGGGTTGGAGTTGCCCTCTGATGCCTGATGATTATCCTGTTTGCCCCCTCATGAAACACTGGGAGAGCCCTGCCATGGTAGTGCTGGGGCACTACAGCTGTTCTGTGCCTAATTGTGGGAGGGGAGGGACATGTTCTGTGAATTGAATTGTCCATAGTCACATAGTAGCTCATGTAGAAAGAAGGAAAATACAGTATAGATAGCTGATGCTAATGAGGTACATAATAGAAAATAAAAGGTTTTCACCTTGTAGTGACTGGGCAGGGCAGTGAGGATATGTCAGGGGGGGGGGAAAGGAGTGAGTCTGGTGATTCAGTGTAAGCACGTTGTTGGATGGGTAATTCAGTTGAATGTTTTTTTTGTTATGTAGTAAGTGTTGCTTTTTTTACTTTTTTCTATCACAAAATAAAGAGATGAAGATGGTTTATTTTGAAGCCAAAATACCTATGTTTCTTCTGTGCCACTGCAGTGGTATTTAGACAGTGTGTGCAGGGTGCTGCCCCAGAGGTTATGTTTTCTGGATGGAGATGTACTCAGGAAGGAATTTATGGTACCGAAGATTCGGAGAGCAGTGCCCAGTTTAAAATAAATTCTGTGTGAGATGTAGTAGTCTGTAATATTTTAATACTGTGCAGTATGACCAGGAGCAGTTTGGGCAGTGCAGTTAGCTTGGCAAGGTCCTTCAGGTTCTTATTCTTCCTCAGTTCCCTTCTGCTCCTCAGAAGCCCCACATTCAGCATTCGGCTCTCACCCACCATGTCTCGGATGGTTGCAGATGAGGGGAAGACTTAGGGCTATGCAGGAGACTGAAATAGGTAGAGGATTTACTGAGATCTATGTGTGCAGATAGAGTAGCGGCAGATCAGGGTCTTCTGTCAGGAAGGGGAGTTAACTGTTGGACCTCAGATGGGGGCAAAAGAGGGTGGGGGATGTCCTGCTTGTTGTGGAGCTTTGGCTGTTCCCAGCAGAAAGTTGTGTCTACGTGGAGTGGTGCCATCTCCTCCCTTGTAGCACTGGAGCACAAAAAAACAAATCACCAATTGGTGCTGCAGGAGGCAGTTACTTGGCAGCGTGGCCTGTCGCTCCTGGCGGTACCAGCGTTACATTGTGAAGTGGGTTTCATCCAAACTGAATTTCAGTGCACGCAGTTAACTGAGAGAAGGTGCAACGTCCTCTGCTGAGGGAACGGCACTGCAGGTGGACTGACAGAGTTAGCTTGCTGCTTGGAGGCAAGTCATCAGCTTGCTGGTAGAATGACTACTGTCCCTTGTGAATGGGGCAGCTTTGCAAAGTTGCAGCTTCGCAGGAATCTGACCTAGAACAAGTTATGTGCTGTAGGTACTTTCCTGTTTCCTGAACCAATGCCTGTGGTCGAACAAAATATCAGTTGGCTTGCAGCTAAAATATGCTTTCGTTGTTGGCTGTTGGCCAACTGGAGCCTTCAAAACCTGAGAGAAGGTAGTTGGGCAGCAGCTGATTGTTTGCGCTTGGCCCAGCATGACCTTAGTGGTTGTGAAAGAGGAAATGCAGACCTGGGATGCCAAGAGCTTGGATCTGCTTGGGTAAGTGAGGGTGAAGCTACTGGGAAGCACTGATTCTCTCTGGAAAGGTCTTCTGAATCTCACAAAGATTGCGCTGCTGTAGCCACACGCACATGAAACATGCTGTAAGAAAGAAAATTTCAAATGTAGCAGCAAATACTAATTTTTTCCTTGAATTTTCTTGATGTTGGTATTGTAGTTAAACAGATGGGTTTAAAAAAAAGTCTTAGAGTGTAACATTGCAGCAGTCACTACATAAATACAGTGTTCCTACCCTAGTTTTAAACAAGTGTGAATTTCAGGTAAGAGTAACAACAGCTCTATCCTCTTTTCATTTTATTTAGAATTCTGGTAATGAATTGGGCTTCTAGAGAACTTCAGTTAATTTCTTATAATAGCTGCCAGTCTGTTACAGAAGTGCACTGTACTGTTTTCTGTTGCAATCTCAGTGGTGCAAGATGGTTGCTTAGATGATTGCTGATGATAGTCATTGTTAGAATGAGGCATTTGGAATTCTAGAAACAAGTCTCTCGGCAGCCTCGCATGCCTGACATCTTCTTGTCTGTTTGTTCTAGGATTGTGTCTGACACGAAAGCCGTCACGTTTACGCGTCCCAGGAAGTACATTGTTTCGTCAGGTTCGGAGCCTCCAGAGCTGGGCTATGTTGACATTCGAACCTTAGCAGACAGCGTGTGTCGCTATGATCTCAATGACGTGGATGTAGCATGGTTACAACTTGCCAATGAAGAATTCAAAGAAATGGGTGAGCAATGAGTGCTTGTGGTTATGTTGTGGTTTGGTTTGGTTTTGTTTTTATTTAAAGCTAGCAATGTTAAGAATAATTTTAGGGAGGACAGCGGTAGGAAGAGATCGTAGCGATATGAAGAGATAGTAATCACATGGGGTGAGTTAGCCATGGGAAACCAGACCTGATGTGTTTAAGCCCTAAGAGATAGGCTTTCGTAACTGCTGAGTTGTATCTGCTTAGACCAGGTCAGAAGCTGGTCACATGTTTTTTGTCTCTGCTGCTTTCCATTTCACAAGGGAATTCTCACAAAAGTTCTCCTCATTTTGCCATCAATGTCCTTGAAGAGAACATGAGGTAAACCATTCAGGTAGTTTTTCCAGTTAGTCTCTTTTTTTAATTTATTTATCTGCATCACATATCTGTATCATCTTTTTTGCTAGGGGTGTTCAGTGCAAAGAAGGTAGACAAGGAGTCTTGGGAGGTTTAGCGAACCTATGTCAGCTGAATTGTGCAGGGAATGAGACAGTAAGGAATTCCTGCAGTTATTTATTTGAGGAGTCTCTCAAACCTTACTGTGACCACGTGCTCCAGTTTTGAAGCAGGAAGAGGAGCTGCCAGAAATGGGGAGCAGCTGTTCCCTTTTCTACAGGAAGGCTTGTGTGTGGGAAAGGGCAGGAACATTTCTTTGATGAGGTGTGTGCTTCAGGAGAGGATTTCGGTGGAATTGAAGAGGGTGTAAGTCAGCACAACAGAACTTATATCACATTGTTTAGGTAAGGGAAAAAGATACTGGGCCAAGTGGAAGAGGTTTGGACATCTTGGTGAACACTGTTGATTTTTGTTTTAGCATTGTGGCAGTTCCCTGCTTTGAGTTACAGTTAGTCAGTCAGGTTTTACCTGGCTGTAGGCCATACACAGCATGGCTCAAGACCTGGTAGACCACAAACTGACCATTTATAACTCTTCTTAAAAAGTTTCTCCTTTTTGAACTCATTTATGGAAGAAACAGATGACCCAGCCTTGACCTGGTCTCTTATCCAAGCCTTTTTTTGCAGATCTCAAGTAAGACCTGCTTAGGTTTACTTTTGGGCTTAGATGATTTCAAACCAGTTCATGATTCAAGAGTTTGGGTTACCTTTCCAGTTATCTACAGGAAAACAGCAGCAGCAGGTCCCCTTAGCTTTATTCAAATTAAAATTAAAAATACTTTTTATGACTTGTAATTGATACCCATCTCTCCAGTGTAGGTAATCCCCTCTGTCTGTCTTTTGCCAAAGCCAGAGGAAGGCTGCTGTAGTGTTACACTGGGGGTGTGAGCAGCATTAGTGATGCAGTGCACAAGAGGGGCTCTTCATCGTGCAGATTTGTACCTGTGTGTGAAGCCCTGTGGTGGCCACTCTGCTACACCAGCATAACCTTCAAAAGTACATGTTGCACCTGAAACGCTGAGCAGCGAGAATTTGACGGATCTGATCCTCAGTGTTGTGTTTTGGTGTAGCTTCTTGTAGTTCATTTGCTCTAAACCTTTATTCACTCAGTTTTGTGGTCCACAGAGGGAAGGAGCTGCTCCTGTCGGTATCAGGCAGTACGTTGTGGGTCTTGAAACGTGTGCTTGGGTGCTCTGTCAGACACTGCGCTCTACAGATACTATTAATGAGCCTTTGAAAAGTGAAATATTTCCTGATCTGCAGTAGTAGTACTTGCTTTACGGTGTCCCTGCAGCTATGATTTCCCTGCGTTTTCCTGGATACCTGTTGGAGTGCTTCAGGTGCTGAAAATGTATATTCTGTCTTTAAAAGAATGAATGTAAACATTTGAACTGAAGCTGCCCCTTGATGATTTTTTTTTTGGCCTTATAAATGCACAGTCAATGACATATCTCTAAGGGTTTTTTATAAAGCGGTAGCAGTTGTGAGGTTAGAATTTAGTTGCAAACTGGTCTAAAACCTGCCATCATCTGCTTTGCCAGTGCAATATTTCTGGGCTGCGGGGCAAAATTCACTCACTCTCATCAGCAGGATTTGGCTGTTCCCTCTTGCTACCTTTCAGCTGCCCAGTTTGGGTAGCAGGGGATGCATTGATCTTTGCCACAAGGGTTTACCTGTCAGTAAGGGAAGCTGGAAGGACTTGTAGAGTGTTTGTCTTCTGATCTGGGGGAGCTAGAGAGGTTTTTTTCTTCTTCATTTTGTGAAACAGGGAGAGCTGAAAGGAGGATTTTCTTGTTAAAAAACATCTTCTGTATGTCACAGTAAATGTTAGGTGTTGGGAACTGCAACAAAACCAGGATATCCTAAGCCTACATTTCATCGTAGTGATTTAAGTATATGGAAATCCTTGTGCTAAACGGACTTTGCAAGAGGTAGATGATGGTTTGCAGTAGCATGGCTTTCTTGGTTTCACAAGTGTGTGTGTGTGACATGATTTTATGGTAAAGGTTGGTGTAGTACCAACTTGGAAGTATTACAGGTAGCTCATTGTCACAGCAGCTGAGAGATGGAAGCCAGAGGGGGAAGCACTGGGTTCTTGTTTGATACTTTTCTCGCTGCATCTGTGATAGATACTTTTTCAGGTCTATAATAGTAACTTAATATAATTAACCAATTTGAAGTATAAAATACTACAATGTAATCAGCCTGTAGCTGTGGTGTCATGAATAATTTTCTGATGGATGCTATTTGAAATGACCAAATCCCAGATTAGATGTTGCTTTTATTTATTGTCCCAAATTTGATGTTGCATTTATTACAACTACGTTTTTCACTTTTTAGAACAAACTCACTTATTGGTGCAGCAGGGTCTGATGGAGACCTCAGTTGAGGTTGCACCTTACTGGGTTGGAACTTGTAAAAAACCAGCTGCTGTTAGAAAGTGCAAGTTTGCTACAAGTGTCATAGCAAGTTTTGTCATTGATTTCCCCTCTTTGTCCCCATCACTTTTAGTTCAAAACACACTCAAATCTTTCACTGAAGAGTCAACATCGGGGTTGCAAAATTGGAGCAAAAGCCATAAAAGTGCTGTCCCAGAAGGAAAAATGAGAGAAAGACCAGGAACCCAAAATCAGTTTATGAAAGTGTTTCTTGGGATTTTAAAAGATTGGTTTAGATACTCCACTTCTATTAGTTTAATACAGTCATATATTAGTTTAATAAAGTCTTTGACTTTTTTTTACAGTTCCCTGAGTTTATGCTGAAATAGGCATGGTTGTCTGGGAATGGAACGTGTACCTGTAGGGGCTGGTTGTATCTACTCAGCTGTTAGAAAAAGAAGCCTGAGTTGTGTGTGGTGGTGGTTGTCACTGTTTCCTTTAAGTAAGTAACAACTGTTTCCCAGGGATGCCTGAGCTGGACGAGTACACGATGGAGAGAGTCATAGAGGAGTTCGAACAACGATGCTACGATAACATGAATCATGCTATTGAGACGGAAGAAGGACTTGGGATTGAATATGATGAAGATGTTGTCTGTGACGTCTGTCAGTCTCCAGATGGAGAAGATGGCAACGAAATGGTGTTTTGTGACAAATGCAATATTTGTGTGCACCAGGTATGGTGGCCAGGGCACAGTGAGGGGGAGTGTAGGGATGGTGACACACACTTTTCCAAACCATTAAACATAACAGGTCAGATTTTTTCCAGTGACAGACATTAATCTGTTAAGTTGTTGCAGAGTTCACCGTTGAGCAGTGGGATGAATTAAGAAATCATATATTTGAGAAGTGGAATTGTTACGTGTAATTCTAGAAATGTCCTGCTAAGAGGGTCTAAGATGGTTAAAAGTGGTGGGTATGTGTGGAGGAAGTTATAAGGTGAGGAATAGCCTCCCCAAACCACACACATGTATTGTACATTCTTACCTGGTCACTTCTCTTGCTGTATTCTTTTCCTCTCTTTCTGCACACTCCTAGGGCTAATACACCTTTAGTATCAGCAATTTAGGCTCAGCAGGGAGGGTAAAAAAGAACTTTCAGGCAATTGGTAGGGACACAGTTAGGATTTATTACCGTCAATTTAATGGAGAACTTGCTGACCTGAGCTGAGCTAAGGAAGCACTATTATGTGCCACCTTTTTGTGGCAGTTAAGCATTCTCAGCATGGAAGAACAGGTACAATTTTAGCATGTTTCTTTCCGTGGCTGCTTCTTACTGTGGAAGGTGCCTTCCTGTCAGCCTGCCCTTCCTTTCCAACTTTAAGAAAGTTTGCTTTGTCATTCAGTGTTTGGAAAGCTGTGTTCTCTGATGAGGAGGAATGGCATTTTCTTGCATGTGTTACCTAAGTGCATTTGTACTGATGGTAAAGATATGCCTATGACAGCTGTAAGGTACAAACAGCTATCCTGCAACATACTCAGAGTAAAGTGGACGTTTTTTAGACCTGTAGCAGTTCTCTGATCCTTAGCCTCTGATCACATCAAATCTGAAATTTAAGACAGTTAACACTGACAGTAATTTCAACATCTCCATAAAGGTGCAGTCTTCTGAAAAAAGTGATCTTTATGAAAGTGTCCCAAGATCCTCCACAAGCTAATGTTTCTACAGTATTAGAAATTCCAGAGAGAGTAACATTTTGATAGTTGTGAGAGGTTACCTGTGAACAGCTAAGAAGTAACAGAAATGCATGCTGTTTCTTTTGTTTTCTTTCCCTTTTCCATAAATGGGAATACAGGCATGCTACGGGATCCTGAAGGTGCCGGAAGGCAGCTGGCTATGCAGGACCTGCGCGCTTGGCGTTCAGCCCAAGTGTTTGCTGTGTCCCAAGAAGGGTGGTGCCATGAAGCCGACCCGGAGTGGCACCAAGTGGGTCCACGTTAGCTGCGCCCTGTGGATTCCAGAGGTAGGTGCTGATCTTCTGGGAGTTCAGGGCTGCAGTGATTCTGGGAGAGAAGGAATCTGTTAAAAACATTGTTCAACCTAGTATGTGTTGCTACAATGAGTGTAGCATATATATGATGCATCTTAGCAAGACAGTATAAAAGATCTTCAGTTGGATGTGAAGTCTGGCAGGATGATGCATCATCTGTAAAGAAAGTAATTACATTACCTTTGTCAACCAAAATTAGGCCTCCAAAAATTAGGCCTTTGCTGCTGGCAAAACTCATTTAACAAGCACACAAAGTACCTTTTTATTTTGTAAGTGGAACATTGAAGGTGAATCAGGAAGGTTTGGATGTGACAGTACAAATTCCTGTGGGTTCTCATAATCAAAATATTCATCCTGATAATTTTGAAGTGGTGGGCTTTACCTTGAAACTGTTTTGCTTATGCAGTGAGGAACTGATTTTGTAAAAAAGGATTTTTTTTCTTTTTTTTAGCTCATTATAAATTGAGGCATTTGGAACATGCTAATTTTGCATATGCACACAAGGAATTTAATTTCTTTGATAAATTCCCTTCTCAGTTAACAGTATAATAATCACTCTGTGTTTTTTAACCATTTTACTCTTAGGTGAGCATTGGAAGCCCAGAAAAAATGGAGCCCATTACAAAGGTTTCTCACATTCCCAGCAGTAGGTGGGCACTAGTGTGCAGCCTTTGTAATGAAAAAGTTGGAGCTTCTATACAGGTAACGTAATAGCACAAATGTTTGTGTGCTTTCTTTTGTCATTTTTCAGTAGGTGCACAAAATACGCATCCGCAGTAAACTTTCTTTGATTTTCTGTTTGTTACTATGGACTTAACTGCTCACAAAGTGCTTTTGAATGTTAGTGTGCTCTTACTTTCCAGTAAAATTTTAATGCTAGCCAGGTCATCCTGTAAGACCTCTAAATTTGTAGATATGCTGATATGTTTATTAAGACACTGAAATAAAACTTAAATGTTGAGTAGAGGAAAAAACTATATTTCTGTGATGTACCATATACAAAACCAAAGCCTGAATGCTGGAAGCTTCTGTGCTGAAACCAATCTGCTAGTCCCTATTTAGCAACTTTTAAGACAAGTTGGATACTTCAGTGGGAGTTGCGTATTTCCTGTTAATGACCTGAATTTTAAGGTGCAGAGCATGCCCAGCTCTCACTGAAGTCAGTGGAAGTGAGCACCTTCACTTTGATGATAAAGCTTGTGTACCTTTGAATTTCTAATTTTAGGTACTATTAAACATTGGACTGTTTTGGCTGTAACTGTTTTTTCTGTAACTGTTTTATTGTTGGTCCAGCTTTTAAGTTTCTGAAGAGAGCAACTGATCATTTCATAGTAGGCTTTTTGAGCAGTAGAAAAGAAACTGATTGATTGACTGGTCTGCCCTGAGATACAAGCAAGCCACAAGCTGAGGAAACAAGCCCCATTTCCTCCATTGGTTGTGGGTAGATTCTGGAGCTCTTGGTGTATCTAAGGGAAAAAGCCTGCCCAGGTGTGAGTTTCCCAGTTCATGTTGCTGTGGAAGCAGTGCCACGTTACTGTTCTGACTTCAGATACTCACTTGAGCTCAGGGATGATGACTGCCTGAAACAGCAAGACGGGGCAGAATAAAAAAAAAAAAAAAGTCTTTGTAGTCCCAAAAAGAATGATTTCCATATGTAATAAATAATTAAACTATAAAGCCAGCACTATAAACCCATTTGTTTCAAACCAACAACTCACATTCTTGGGCCAGGGCCAATTTGTCTCAGTGCATACTTCTGAAATTCTGCAGTTTCAGTTGGATATGGATTCAGCCTTTCTCACTGTAGCCTGTGATTTGTTGCTGTTAAATAACTGAACTGGTCTGCACCAGAGCATTTCAGACCGGGCAGTGTGGTTTCACGTGCATATTTGTATTGGGTTGTTAGCTGTAAAGCACTTGCAGATCCTTCACAGTGGAAAATCACTCAGAAATGTTAAATAATAATTTTGAGAACAATACTAAAATCTAGAGATACTGAGGAAGACACATTACCAAGCCCCAGATTTTTGGAAGAGGAGATACTTGGATTCCTGAGAGATGAGGCAAAAGTTTGCTCTAACTTGAGAACAAATGATGAGTGAGAGTAAGGACAGGTGATCCACTTGGGGCAGTGCTGTGATTGTGTAGAAAAAGGCAATAAAATGTAACTTAGTATTGTGGTAATGCCCTTCACCTTCAAAGGGCTTTAAATACTTCAGCGACATGATCCTCAGAAAGCTCCCTGAGACAGATAGGGAGACAGCACTGTCTCATAAGGAGTCTGAAGAAGTAGAGCACTTTCTTTTTTGTGGCGAGCCTAATGTTACAGGATCCACGATGGTAAGACCAGCATTAAGAGACGAGAATTGCTAAAGTCCTACACTTTTTAAAAACTGCATTTTATCCATTTCCTCTTTTCCTCTGCTCTGAGTCATTTGATGAGGTTGCCAGAAAAAGTTGTAAAACGGCAATGTGGCAGTAGTTCCAGTGAAACCTATCAGTCCGTTTCCATTTAAGGAATGTATAAAATAGTAAATGTTAAGTAGAGAAAATAAATCTGTCCACAGCATATAAATTTGCAATTCTAATACCTCCTTATAGAGCTGTCCCCTTCTTTTGGCCACTGTTACGTAGCTGAGAGAAACGGTTTTGTCCATTCTCCAGACCTGTTCTGAGGGGTAACTTAAGTAGATCAAGTTGAACACTTGAGTACGTATGTTAGTGTGCAGGGGAGAGGGGGTGTCCTTCCGTATGTCTTCTGATACCACCTCTCCCCTTTTAGTGGTGACACAGGATGACATGCAGGCACGGTGGCTGCCTCTTAGGTGGTTCTACATTTGAAATTATGGGGGAGGGACAAAAAAAATTACAGTTTTGCTGGACATTTTAGAAGAGTTGTGTAAATGTTGGTATCATTAAAGCTAGTAGTGAGAAATATTTAGATTTGTGCTGTGAAATTTTATACAGCAAAGTAGAGCATTATACAAAGCCACTGCAATAGAAAGGGAGTAGTATTAACTGGATGAACTAAGAGAGAGAGACCCTCCAGAGATGTGTCAAGATGTGCACAACAATTAGAAGAGCCGGCAGCTGGAAGTGTGCGTCAGGCTGGGCAGAACAGCTGCAATAAGCTGGGAAGAACGGGCCTGCATATTCTCCCAAGTTCAGCAGCTCTCCTTCCGATGAGACAGGCTTTCCCCTCTTCTCCCAGTAAAACATCAGCCACGCTAAGAGCTAATTATTCTAAGCGATAGCAGCTTGGAAACCATGGCTGAAGTACTTTTCTGTACTGCTCAGTGTTCCAGCTGGGCTGCTTTTGCCCTGTTTGCTAGTAAGAGAGGAAAGGGCAAAGGATGCTTTGGTATTTTTTCATTCTTTTTATATGTTGATTTTATTAAAGAGTGTATGTTTGAAACTTCCAGTTTAAACTTCAGTGTTTTACTATGCATCTGGCTGCTGAGTCCGCCTGAGCAGGAAAACCCAGAGGAGAAAGATACCTGGTTTCTTTACAAAGTACTGTACAAACATCCTAGTGCAATGCGTTTCTCTTTCAGGTTAGATGACTGGGTTAAGCATAGTTTTGTTCCCTCCTAGTTAATAGTACTAACAGTCATTTCCACTTCAAATTATTTTCAGTGGAGGTGGAGGTGTGAATTGATACAAATGCATAGGTATATGTATGCGTGCGTGCGTATATTTAAACCTTTCAGTTTGTGGCTGGTAATAGGTATGACGGCATTTTGCAAGAGAAAGTTACATATAACGGAAATGAAGTGCTAAATCAGCTGAACTAGTGCCCACCATTCCATGACGGCTGGGCTCACTGGGAGGGGAGAAAAATGACAAAAAAAATAGAATTTCCTGTTTTTTTCATCCTGCCGGTGAAGTGAAGGCTATAGTCAGTGAAGTAGTGATTGACAGTGATTTAATATTTGACATTATAAACTTGGGATAACAGGAAAAAAAAATACCCCCTCAGTTGAGGCCTTTTGGGTAGCATGGGTCCAGGTGCTGGGAAAGACTTTTAATTAAAAGCATCAGGCTGGCCTGGAGCCACCGAGGTGTTTTTCCCTTTCTCTCACGCTGGCACAGTCAAAGGGGGAACGTTTTCCTTTGTGTAACACTGCCTTGAGTGAGCGGCTCCAGTGACGGTAAGAACGCTCCTCTTGTGGATTTGCTGGTTATTGAATAGTGTGATCGGGCTGGGGCGGGTTAACCACTCCTGTCCCACTGGGCCACTCCATCGTTGCCTGGCCTGAAAGCACTAAATCGTAAACCTAATTAAAAGAGAGCAAGAAAGTACATGCAGCTTAGAAACAGGGGATTGTTCTTCTGCTGCTTGAATAGTTTGAGGCAGTGTGGCTTCTTAAATTTATATTTGATTAATTTTTATTTATTTTCTGTAGTGTTCAGTGAAGAACTGCAGAACAGCCTTTCACGTCACCTGTGCGTTTGACCGTGGCTTGGAGATGAAGACCATCCTGGCGGAGAACGATGAAGTGAAATTTAAGTCGTACTGTCCCAAGCACAGCTCCACCAAGAAAGCAGATGGCGAGGCTTTCGATGAACGCCCAGGCCAGGAGAATGGGAACAGGATTCAGGACAGCTCTCTTCCTGCCCACATGGACCCTTTCCACAGCATGGATCAAAACCAGGAGGAGGCCCACAGAGTCAGCCTCCGCAAGCAGAAGCTCCAGCAGCTGGAGGATGAGTTCTATACGTTTGTTGAGTCTTTGGAAGTGGCTAAAGCGCTGCGGCTGCCTGAGGAGCCGGTGGGATTCCTTTACCAGTACTGGAAGCTGAAGAGAAAAGCCAACTTCAACAAGCCTTTGATTACCCCAAAGAAGGATGAAGAGGACAATCTGGCTAAACGGGAACAGGATGTTCTGTTCAGAAGATTGCAGCTCTTCACACACCTCCGGCAAGATCTAGAGCGGGTAAGCCACTGCACTGCCTGTGCTTGTGCGAGGTGTGCTGGCCTTCGTTAGTCGAGTTTCCAAACCATGCTCTTGGGTACTGCCCTTGCGTGCAGGCACTCTGTGCTGCATCTTCACTCAAAGTGGTATTGTCAGAAAAGACTGTTCAGACTAAATTTCTGCAGAGCCCAGTGGTTACACCAATTACCCTTTCAAATAGAGGGTTTGCTCACGGGGCCAGCAGGTCTTGGCTTGTAGTATCCAACTGCCTTATAACTGGAGTGTCGTATTGCTGCTTACGCTTTTTTACTGATTGATGGCTGTGGACTGTACTGCACCCCCCAGCTGGAGCTTTTTTAGTCTTTAAGGGCTTTCTCTGCTCCTTTCATCTGGTGCACAAGAAGGAAAAGATGATGAAACTTACCTTGATCTGGAGCAGATCTGCTCTTCATTGACACAGCACAGCAGGATGACATTTCATTGGACTATCTGTGTAGTAGGTTTGGGAGGCATATGATTCCACTTAATTAGGTTTTAAATGCTTAAAGAATAGTTTAATAGTTTGGTGTTTTATCTTAAGTACATCTGATCCTGTAATGACCTGAATTCCTTTTTGTTTGTTTTTTTTTGGGGGGTTAACTAGTAGAGAGTTTAAGCTATGTTAAAGCCAGAAAGAGAACTGAAATTATTTTAGTTTTTCACGCCCATATGGCTTGTGTAGGCCACGTACAGAACGTGGCTCAGGAGGTCGTAGCTCTGCCTCAGTAACTTGTGAGTGAACTAGAGCCTGTCTTCCAGCCTAGTGTCTAGTCTTTAAATCAGGACAGCAGGTGCTCATGCATCTGCTATATCCTTTGTGAGGGATCCTGATGGCTAATTATTCTTCCAATGAATTGCTGCAGTTGTTTTTCTTTTGAAGGTTTTTTTTTTTTTTCTAGTTTCAGCTTCCAGCCAGTGACCCTTCTCTGTCTTGGTGAGATAGCTGTTACCTAGTGTCTTTTATTTCTGCTCAGTGTGCTCAAGATTTCTCTTAATCTTCTCTTTGATGGGCTAAATATGTTAAGTTTGTCACTATGTTCTCTGGATCTTAAATTATTCTGTACATATCTTGTCCATTTTTAAGTGTGATGTCAAAACAGGATACATTATGCTAGTAATATTTTTAATATTCTACTACTCTGTTTTCCCCGCTGATTATATATCCAAGATATCCAAAATAAAAATGGGGTCTATTTTTTTTCCCCCTCTTCAAGATAAATGACATTAATGACAGTGTCATCCATCTAGAAACAGATTTTGAAGTTGCATCATCCAGTTTACTTAATGAAACAGGTAATTCTGTGGACGTGGTGCATCTGTCGTGCAGCTCAGATCAGACAAGGCAAAGTTAAAGGCGGTGGACTGTATCAGAAGGGGTACCAGGCTAGACAAATCCCTTTGAATTCAATTCCACAGTTACATGACAGTTACAGTACTGGCTGTTGTGGGACTGGAAGCCATAAATAGAGCAGGACCTTAGCAAAACCAGTCACGCTTAATGTCTCCTCCGTAGTGGTTGTGAGATGAGTCTACAAAGATTTAATGTGCAGGGCACCGCACTGTGTGCAGCTACACTGAACTGTGAGGAGCCTTGGAGACACCCACATACCCCTCTCGGCTATTCCCTCATCAGGGAAAGAAACACCTTTTAAACTCTAGGAGAGTGGTGGTTGTGAAATGTCACAGCTGCCTAGATTAGACAGTCACATTTTACGGGCAGAAATGTAGTTTTCTTCTTAAAAAAAAAAAAAAAAAAGCTGAGATAGTCAAACTAATAATTTTGTTACTGTTTGCAGTCCCTGGTACCTCCATTGTTCTATGGCATGAATAGACTGGCCTGCCTTCACTTTGACCACTCACACAGCAATGGCAGGGGCATCAAAAAGACTGGTACAGCTGTGTTGTAAACACCGCGAAGCAAAGGGTGCTAGGCTATTTACCTCTGAGTATATTCAAGCATTTCCACTGTTTCTCTAGATGCCCTGTGTATGTATGATTCAGTTGTTCATGTAAGTTACTTCTGTGCTGTGAGCCTCCCAAAGCTGATGGAATAATCTGTCAATTAAATGGTATTTAAGACTCTTTTCTAAAAAGTGTGTTGAAGAAGGTTAAATTTAAATACATTACTAATTTGTTTAAGTGGTGTATAGTACTTAAGCTGAATTAATTCAAAGCACAGCATTCTAGAAACACACTTCTTGTAAAACTCATCAACTTGATGTCTTCTAGGTGCGTAATCTCACTTACATGGTGACCCGAAGGGAAAAAATCAAGAGATCTGTTTGCAAAGTTCAAGAACAGATATTTAATATCTACGCAAAGCAGTTGGAACAAGAAAGAGTTTCAGGTATGCTTCAGTGTTCTCTTTGTCACATAAGACCACAGGCAGAAGCATTGAAAGGTTACAGGCTAATGACTAATTTTGAAGGACAAACAGGACCTCATTTATTCTTATTAAAATCTTGAGTAGTCCACCATGCATCAGGAGATTAGAATTAAAAATGAGAAACTGTGTAGCTCCAATGGTGGGCACATTGCTATAGAAACTGGTAAGTCTGTGTTCTTATCCAGGGGGCAGGAGTGGCTTGCTGCCTCAGATCCTTTCTGCTGTGATTCTATAATGACTCCTTATGACAGAGCGACCATGACTTACATTCAAGTGCCATATGGTACCTGGTACGTCTGTGGTTTATTAGTGCCGCTGCATTAGTATTTACTATGTGCTGCTTTGCATGGCAGTTTAAAGAAATGAATTTTGAAAAGGTAGCACTCTGGTTTTAAAACACCACGCGTTTTTCTGCCTGATCTCATTGACAGTAGTCTTTTCTCAGGAAGATGAACAGAGTTACTGCATTAACTGTATTATCCTTAAAGTATTCAGTAATAAACCATTTTTTACACAGAATCAGTCAGATCCACTTTGCTGGTTGCTTCCCACCCAGGAAGATTTTTGTTTTAGTGGATGGAGCAGTGCTAGGATTTGGATTTGCTACAGGTGTAATTAGGTGCAGCCTGGCTACAGGATGTTGAACTACACCAGCAGTATGTTGTGAAACCACAATGTAGCCACGTAACAGTGACCTAAAGGAGCTGGATAGGCAACCAAATAACCTATTTGTGCTGAAGAACATGCCAGGCATGAGGAACAGAGTTAAAATAGTTGCATTCCAAAGTAGTATTCACCCAAACATGGAATTGCTTGACTTTAACTTAATTTGTTTACATTTAGGTGTGCCTTCCTCGTTCTCCTCAGTGGAAAACACGGTGTTGTTCAATAGTCCATCTTTGGGCCCCAATGCCCCTAAGATAGAGGATTTGAAATGGCATTCTGCATTCTTCAGGAAGCAAATGGGCACATCTCTAACCCACTCTTTGAAAAAATCACACAAGAGGGACAGAGTAAGAAACAGCTCTGGGAATGACAGCAAATCCATGCTGAGGCAGCCCAGCCAAAGGGAAGGCGGTGCAGCTCCAGGTAGCTTTTTAAATTTTGACAAGCCCTTTGCAGAAGCACGGATTGTATCAGCACAGCAGAAAAATGGTATAGTTATACCAGACCACAGAAAAAGAAGAGACAATCATCGTACACAGTGTGAGCTGATGAAGGCAGAATTGAAGGAAAAGACTTCTAAACACAACCACAAACCACTGAGACCCACGGAACTCTCTCAGAGGCAATCAGAAAATAAAAGGGCTGTGAACCACTCCAGTGGTAGGTCAGCACCTGGCATGCGGCGGGACATAGTGCCTAAGTGCAACGGGGGTCTTGTCAAAGTAAACTCTAACCAGACCGTAGTTAAAGTGCCTACGACGCCCACGAGCCCAGTGAAAAACTGGGGCGGATTCCGAATTCCAAAGAAAGGGGAGAGGCAACAGCAGGGCGAGAGCCCGGAGGAGACCTGCCGCCAGAACTCCAGCTACCCCTACCTGGGCATGGGCAGAGTTTCACCGAAGGACAGGGCAAAAAGCAAGCTAAAGCCAGACAGCGAGAATGATGGGTACATCCCCGATGCCGAAATGAGTGACTCGGAGACTGAAGTGGCTGAAAAAAAGTGCAGGCAGCAGAGGCTCAGTCCGAACAGCACTATCAGCAGAAGGACGGACATTATTAGGAGAAGCATCTTGGCATCCTGACTGGACGCAGGGACACGGGTCAGCACCGTGGTTGCCAGAGTCACTGCCTACAAGCCAACTCCACATTATTTATTGATGTGAGAGGAGAGAGTTCTTGGACATGGCTACAGACTGACAAATTGATAACCTGTTATTCCTGAGCTGTATAAACATGTTTACATGCACTTAAAGTTTTTTTTTTTTTTTTTTTTTTTCCCCC